>BPLQ01011092.1:0-65344 GCA_021605075.1 Caerostris darwini | reverse complement strand
TGACTTTTTAATAAAATAAATGGTATAAGTTTCTGCAGTCCAGTTTAATAGTTATTCAGCATTACAGAGTACGATTTCT
The DNA here is from genome assembly GCA_021605075.1 of Caerostris darwini. Classification (NCBI taxonomy): domain Eukaryota; kingdom Metazoa; phylum Arthropoda; class Arachnida; order Araneae; family Araneidae; genus Caerostris; species Caerostris darwini. The sequence continues at coordinate 65,265 of BPLQ01011092.1, read as the reverse complement.
TAGCAGCTAATATTTTAGAAGCAAAACCCATTTATCAGAGAAAATCTAATCAACAAATATATGTAAAACCATTTAAATAAGTTGTTATACCAAAAGTCACTGAACTCTACAGTACAAGTTGAACCATGGCCATCTGGCTACTGGCAGATTCCGCCACAGATGTTCTCTTTTCACTGGGCAGGGCTGTTAACCCTACGCCCAATGCTTTACAGTCATATTAGACCAGGACCAAGGGTTAAAGGGGGATTCGAACCACTACAAGCACCCATAGCACCGCTGGGATTCGAAACCGAAACCTGTGGCACCGAACGCTGACTACTTGTCACTCGGCCATCAGGCCCCGATTCTTTTAACCAATGTCAAATTAACAGAGTTAACTTAAAGTGATAATTTTACATACAGCTACTATGACCTTAATATTTCCCTACATATTTATATGCATTTCATAGGTTTAGTGCTAGCAAAAGGTGGAATAACGCTACGTTCCGCTACGCTCTTTTGTTAGACACATTGTTGAAAACTAATGAAGCATTCATAAAGATAACAGCTCAGAAAATGAATAATTCAAAAATTAACTTGAACAAATTAGTTTTCTGAAGGAAACTTGTTTTACAGTTAAAAATTTAAGCAGTCACTTTTAACTAAAGTAATACAGGTTTTTGATTAAGCTCCCAACATTCATCCATCCTCATACGGAGTCTGAAGCGTAGCCCCCAGAGGATTCTCAACTCAGTAAAATGGAGACACACGTTTATACAGTGCGAAAGAAATCGCAAAAGTTTATTGTTTGAAGACAATGGAGTCCGTGTAATAATGAAACCAGCGACACGGAATAGTTTGGAACTGATCGATAGCAATCGAGAGCAGAGTGCTGTTGCAGGAAAAGAAAATTGATCTCTTCACAAATTGCTAATATCTTTTTTTTTTTTTTTTGCGAGGTAGTGTATCGTGGCAGAAACGAATCGGGTAAATAAAGTACTACAATAGATTTCGCTACAAATCATCAAGAAAATTGATTTTCTATTTAACGTGACATAAAACAGAAATTTTAACAATAGCTTTTAATAGCTAATATATTTGTGGAGCAATTAATTAAGTGCCAAATGCATGTCATGCATAGAACACAAACATGTATGCTAAAATGGCTGCTAAATTTATTTAATTATATCCTAATCACCTAAAGCAGAGAGCGAAGTCTTTTGTTGTTGTTGTGGCTTTCGAATGTCGATCATTTTGACCTGTGGTCATTCGCTACTGTGCAAAATTAACGTTACACAAAATACAACTTGGCGGCTTTAATACACAGAATCACATTTTAGCAAATTGCTTTTAACTTAATAAGGGCCAAACACTTTTCTGCTTGAGGGAAAGGAATAAAATTTGATTTTTGCACCAACAATAGCCCAATTAAGGGAATGATAGTGAAATACATTTTTAAGAAATTATTTTCACGCAAGTTACAATATATTGCGATTATTTTTATATTCATTAAAGTTTTTAAAGCAATGCTATATATAGATTTGTTTTGTCACACTACCGTCATTTTTCGCACACTTTAGGCGAATTATACCGAGACCTACTGCTTAACATGGATTCCGAACCACTAACAAACATCCATACCACCGCCATTAATTCTAATCTGAAGCATGTGGTACCGAAGGCCAGAGAGGTAATCAATTGGTCATCAGGATGTATAGCTACATCATCAGATGGTTAGAATTCGGTAGCAGAAAAAACGAGAATCGAGAATAATTTGAAAAAAAAAATCTGCAAAATTGTCTAAAAAAAATTAATCGTTTTAAAAACTTATCATGAAGTCATTAAATTTATCATTTTTATAATTTATTTACGAAATATAATTTCTCATAATCAGAGAAGTTTTCGCCGTAACCGGCAGTAAAAGAGATTTGAACAATTTATCATTCAAAATAGAAAATAAAACGAATGTAATGCTGTATTTTAACAAGCCAATCTAAATGGATAACAAAAAATCCCAAGAGTATCCAAATAAGATTCTTAACAGAAAAAAGAACTCTTCAGAACAAAGAACATGGCAAAGAACTTCTCAAAAGTCTTCTAACAGAACAGAAGAGAAGAAATTTTCGGTCCCACAGATTTATCTTGCAACCTCTGGCACCATTCATCGCAGTCACTGCTTTCAAAAGCATAGAGACTCGAGAGTGATTGGGACAATATATGTAAGAAAGATTAGCATTAATAAGCAGGGGTGAAAATTTCACCGGGTTTCTCCCACACGTAACGCAAATGCGAGTCAACATCATCATCTTCATTGGGGCAACAGCCTCATGGTGGGTCAAGGCTGTCTGACTACAGGATTTTGGGACATTAGATGCTTTTTCTTTTTACGTGGTAGGGTTGTCAGCCCTACGTCCAATAGTTATATTAGGCAGTGACTTAAGGTATAAAGCGGATTCTGAACAACTAAAAACATCCATGGCACTGCCAGAACTCAAATCCCAAACTTGTGGCACCCCTCGGTCATCAGGCTCATTATCATCTCAGTCACTCGACCTTTGTGGCACCCATAAATGCGAGTAAGTTATCCATAAATGTATTCCCACAATGCAATTTCATCCCATCAATACACGTTGGTACACTTAAGTGGAACAAGAGGTTCACTGATGTTCAGCAAAAAAGACACTCCAGCATAAATACGGAAGCTACAGATACTGCACCACATGAATTCTAGATCAGCGCTATTCACCTAATTGCTATTCATATTTACTGGGGCTCATTTAATTCCACATGAGTCCAACAAATTTTACTAAACAATATCATATTTGCATGCAAGTTTATTTTTTTATAGTAGTATTCTTTTTAGTATAAAAGTTTTAAAAATCTTATTTATATTCTTAAAAATGTTTGTTTTGCATGGTTTAGAAACTTATAGACAGTAAAATTTTTTAAACTATGCAATAAGGTTTGGTATTTTAAGCTAATACTGACTTTTCTTGACTGCATCGAGATTTAAAACAGTCCTTTTATTTATTTTATTTTTCAATCGATCTTCCCGAAAACATCCTGTGTAAAATTTTATAACGTAACTTACATGCGTGATTGAAATTCAATAAAAAAAATAATAAATAACAAAACTATAAAATATATTCGGAATCCCTTTCGAAATACATGAGGTTCTTAAACGCAATGACCCACTTTCTTCAAAATGTCAAAAAACAACAGTTCGTATGCAAGGCATGCGAGTATCAAGTACTCAAGACATCATCGAATGAAATACAACCCTTGTTGTTATGTTTGTTTTTTAAAGCAATGGAGTAGTTGAAAAACCATCTAGATAAAAATGGAACTGTTTAAGGGATTTTCTACGTGACTTTCATTTTGTCGAATAAAACATCGAATCAATCATTGGGAAGTTAGAGATTTATACGAGAGGTTCTGTAATTTGTTGTTCTGAAAAGTAGTAAAGCAAGAACGTAAGCGAAAACAGCAGACGGATTTTTTATCCACTATAAAATCATTTTTATTTTATCTATAATATTTGAATTTAAGTCCATTCGGGATCCATGGGTAACGTGCGCAGCTTCTAAACATGAGGGTTAAGATTAAAATCTGCTGGTGGCGTCAGTACGTGTCATTGCGTGTACGAACGAGTAAACTCGATTCCGATTCAAATTGTGTGTAAAGCACTTCCCATCTACAATCAAGTTGGCTGGTGTGGATTGTCCTGGTTTTCTACCATACGCCATGCAAATGTCTGTCGTGTTATCCCTAAATGATCTTCCGGTCCTCCCGTAATTACTGATCAATTAATTACTCCACACGGCATGCATGAATTGAACGTGAGTCCAAACGTTGTTCAATAAAAAGGATCCCCAGCATAGATTCGGAAACTATAGGTCACCTTAATATACCTTAAATTCACCTTATAAAATCACCTTAAATTTTATAAATTTTTTAACACTTCAATTTTTATTCAAGCTGTAGGGTTAGAATTGTTATGATATTCTACCACACTGCAAGCAAATGTGATTCATGTTACCCCTAAATGTTCTTGCGGAAGACAGTATAATTACTCATCAGTTACTTACTTAGTACAGCACACAAGAATGGAGTATGAGTTTAATTAATGTTCAAGAAAAAGAGTTCCCAGCATAGATTCGGAAACTATATATTTATAAAATTGTTGTAAATTTTATAAATTTTTTCAACATTTCAATTTTTAATCATATTGGCTGGTGGGAATTGTTACGATTTTCTACCGTACGATAAGAAAGTATGGGTTATGTCATCCCTAAATTTTCTTGCGGAAGAGAATTTCCTCCCGTAATTACTGATCAATTAATTATTATTAATTTTTTAGTTTAAAAAAATCTAAATTCTCTCAAATTTAATAAGCCGTTTTAATTAAAAAATATTTATAAATTGATAAAAAAAAACCACTTGTAAATCCATTTGGTGAAAATTCATTCATAGAATTTCTTATACTAAAATATAAATGCACACAAACTTTAAAAAAAAAATATATATTTACACAAAAAAGTTAATTACTCAAAAAATGGAAAAGCCGACTTGTACTGACATGGTATTTTATTTTATTTTATTTTTTTATTTTTAAATATTAAATAATAGTATTTTAAAATAATGTATATATACAGTGGATAAAAAAAGTATTGGCAATTGCCTATAAATGATCATATTTGCTAACAAAGTATGTTTACAAATTTTATTTTAACATAGCGATTACAGAAAGAGAAAAGGCAAACAAATATAACGAAATTTTCATTTAAATATTTTTTTAGTCAAAATCTCCGATAAAATCCAAAATTTACATGATAAAAAAAGTATTGGCAAGATTATGAAATTGATTAAATTATGAGCGAAAACAAAATCAGTATATGTTTAGTACTTTGTATGCATACCTTCTGCATCTCTAACAGCTTGTAATATATTTCTCATAGAGGAAACTAAGGTCTTTGTTGTACTGTTGGGAATTTTGTGCCACTCTTGCAAGACGTTTGAGGTCTTCTTTGCTTGAAATTTTATATTTCTTGATTTCTAGATCTAGCACGCGCCATAAATTTTCAATTGGATTGATATCAGGCGATTGAGGTGGGGTTTTTAATTGGCGAGGAGCATTGTACAGTAGCCATTCACGGGTGAGATTCGCTGTATGCTTGGGGTCATGGTCTTGTTGAAAAACGAATGATGTTCCCAAGCCAAGATTTTGGGCACTGATTTTTAAGTTATGGCGCAAAATGTCAATGTATGTACGTGCTGTCATAATACCATCAATAAAATGCAGGTTGTCAATTCCATTAGCTGCCACACAGCCCCAAACTAAGACGCTGCCTCCACCATGTTTTACAGTAGCAGTTAAATGTTGCTTTTCTAATTCAATATTTGGCCTCCTCCACACATATCGTCGTCCATCACTGCCGAAAATTTTAAACTTTGATTCGTTGGAAAAAATAACTGTGTTCCAAAACTCTTCAGATAAATCAGCGTGCGATTTTGCGAAATCTAACCTCTTTCTCCTATTTATTTCCGAGATGAATGGTTTCTTTCTAGCTGCCCTTCCATAATAACTTCTCTCGTGTAAAACATTCCGTACAGTCTGTACGCTGAAAGTCTTTTGCGAAGTGAAAGCAACATCTCTAGCTATCTGGGGTGCACTTATTTTAGGGTTTTTCTTAACCTTGTTAATAATGGCACGTTCTTCTCTGGTAGAAAATATTCGAGGTCGTCCACTTCTAGTCTTATTTTCCGTTGATCCTGTTTCCTTGAACTTTTTTATAACACTTCTGACAGTAAATAAACTTATATTGAACTGCACTCCTATAACACGATAAGTTAAACCTTCAATTCTGAGCCTAATAATCGTGTTTTTTACACTAACGTCCAACTCCTTCAAATTCGAAGTCATTTTACTGCAGTAATCGCAAAATAATGCATAAGTACTTTTGGAGTAGTTTTGCAGACTTTATACCGGTAGAGTTTCTTATCAGTCAAAACACGTGACTTCAATGTAACAAAATTTGCATAGCAGTTAAAACTTTAACAATACTTTTTTGACATGCAAATTTTCGTTTTTGAAAGAAAAAATCGTAGAAAATGCAAATTAAAATAAAATTTTTACTATTTTTGTATATCTAAGATGTCTTGTATTTAATTATGACAGCTAAAATTGCATAACATTTTATTTATTTGTCAATATGAATAAATTAAGGCAATTGCTCACTGTATGTATAATAAAAAATATATATATATATATATATACAATAATGTGTATATATATATTTGTTTACTTATTTAGGCACATAATTATGAATAAATAGGATTATCACTGATTTAAATCTTAGCAATTAGATGTTTTTTATTTATCATAGTTTTTGCGAATTAATTATATTATGTCAAAGATATGAATGTTTGTATTAATAATTTTAGAATTTTTAGTATAATACGTAAACATTTAGTGATTATGTGATGAATGACCTATCAACAAAAACATCGAATGGACGTAAATAAGAAAATACTTGCGTTATTAATTAGCACAATTAAAATCATCCTATACGGATAATATATAGAATTAAAATGTTATCATTTAGTCAGAAACAATAGTAAAGCTACCTGAGCTTCGTTAAACCAATATGTTTTCGATTAATTACTGAGCTTAATGAGCCTTTCCTAATTAATTTTGCTAACGATAATTATTTTGTCATTTACTTCACAACGAATGGACATTTGAAGTTATTAGAAATCTGACTAATTACTTGCTGATGATAGTGAAAAAATGGCCACTTTTCAGGCAACAGGAAATACTTATCATTACTTAAATGCAGGTGATTGCTCCAAATATTTTAAAATCCGCTTAATTTGTTAACTCATTAAAATTTTCAGTGTCTTTTTTTAATTTTATTAATTATGCATTTGACCATGACAGTAAAGAATTACACATTTCACCATAATTGTCAACTGTAATTAATTTTTAAGTAACATCACTTTTGATTTTTTTTCCTTCAATTTTGCGCAATTTTTAGGTCTTCATTTTTTAAAATTTATGTAAAGAGCATCGTTATAATAAAGTATTTTTAATTAAACGTCCCACTTGTATTCATTCAAGTTAAAAGGTATGGAATTCAAACCATTTTAATACCTTCCACTTTATGCCAGAAGCATGAATAGGCAAATTTTAACTATTTTCGTTTATCTGAGAGGTAGATCTCTCTGATAAACCAAAATATTTAAATTTTGCCCATTCATACTTTTGTGCATAAAATGAATGCACATGGGCCACGTGTATTAAATGAATGTGAAACCACAAAAAGTATGGTAAACATTTAAACATAATATCCCGAATTATTTAAATTTACGAATTTGGTATAGAGTGCGAACGATATTCAAACACTCTTAATTGTAATAAAATAAAATAGTTAATCAATGAATAGTGAAAGATTTATGTAAATATCATCAATTCATGCATTTTATTCAATTCGTGAAAAAACAATAAACTACTTCTTATGTCTAACCCTTTTAAACATCATGAAGAAAGTGACATTTTATTGTAATTAAATATTTATAAAGGTCTTAAGTAGGCATTCAAATGATTAAGAGTAGTAAGGTCCATTAATATGTTTAGCAATTCACAGTGGATATTCAACTTATCAATTGCTGAACTTTCCTTCATAACGATGCATGCATGTATACGGAGTGAAAAAGAATTCAAAATCTCATCCTGCCATACATTCTGCTAAGATTTCATCAATTGTTACAATAATTATTTTTAACGAGATGTTGTAGAATTGTATTAAGTGAAACAGTATGATAAAAAAAAAATCTGCGAGATTATGGGATGCTGAAATTGTTGTCTTACCTTGTTTCATACTCGTTCAATTTATATCAGATATGATGTCATTAATCTTTGGAAAGCAAGGACATGAGCTCAGTATAAAGATATGGAAGCCGAATAGAGAATGGCTTATATCGCAGGGAAATGTCATCAATATGATGCGCTGTAAAGGGTAATGCAAAAGGTTGCAGGATATCAAACATATTTGAGCTGTTAAAATTATATACCAGATGATAGGAGACTGTTTACAGTCATAACAGATACCGCACCAGCGCAAAAAGTCTGTGTGCTATTGTAAAATAAATCTTTGTTGGGAACATTGATCGTGGTTCACTTGCTTCAAGACTGAATCGGAATTTATTATTGTATTCGATGTAAGATTAATGACAGGCTACAACATCAAATTACGGCATTAAAGAGAGAAGATGAAGGTACTAAAGGATGGCATGTAAGAAGCTGTAGCACATTGGATGATTGCCCATAATGCGGTTAGGGCATTTTTGGCCTGTATCACAAAATTAACCTTGCATTCGGTCAATGAATTCCTTACAAAAACATTGATGCCAACGCCTTTTCAATGCAGAGTTCCTGTGGTTGCAGAATGATCAGCAAGATTCACGTTCTCTGATAAAATGTAGTATTTTCCACAATGCCACAAGTTTATTATTAATTGTCTTTCGAGAATTGAAAAGCCGGCAACTGGAAAATATAAATCATTTTAGTTGTTACTCGATGCTATTTCAGCAGTGCGAAGTTTGTGCTATGACCTAAATTATGATTTATTGGCTAGGAAAAGTTAATCATCTGCATATTTACTCGTAGTAAAAATAAATCTGTATGGGAAATTTAAAATTTATACGAATTTTAGGATTTTTTTTTTCCAAACGTTTGTTACACTTAATAACTGGAAAGAATGTTTATATCATTTAGAAAATCACATTTTCATTGTTAAAAAAATTTAAATCACGTTTATTTTGCATAATTTCTAAAATTGGTAAATATCTACTTTTTTTTAAAGTGTAATCCATAAAGTAATACATTATCAGGGCAAAACTCATATATTTGGTGAAAAAAGTTTAAGAATTATTTAAACAATTTATCTCAAAAACTATTTTAAAAAACTTCCTAATAGGTTTTGAGTTTCCTGGATTACATTTAAGGTGACTGAAACATCCAATATTCACGAATATACATTTCTGGTCAATGGTGTTGAGTTATTATTTTATTTATAAGTAAAGATACGCTAGTGCAATTTTTAGCTCGATGCGTACACTTTGTTTTTTTTTTTTTTTTTCATTTTCTCGATTTATTAATAAAATAAAAATTATTTTTATAATTGATCAAATTGTACAACAATATTTTTTGTTACCGAATAAAAATACGTATAGCTTTGTAATATTTTTTTAATTACTATTGATATTTACTACACTTACAGAAAAAAATAGAAGTATAGAATTCCCATCATATGAAGAAATATGATGTACAATAAAACCACTTGAATTTAATTTTTCTATTTTCGATTACTTGATAACAGAAGTTTCATATCAATATTGACAGCAAAATGCGGAACGACAAATTTTATAGAAATGACCTTCGATTTTTCTTTAATGTAATAAATAAAAATATTGCATAACAAAATTCAAGTTCAATAGTTTGTCATAGCCTATCAATCAAGTCAACAGATTCGTTTTCCAACAGAAATAAATTTATGTAAGCACCTAAATTCTCCAGCTATCCAAGCACTGGTGCAACAATATTCATTTCTGGTAGCAAAATAAATAAAATAAATTGTCAATCCTATGAATTAAAATTATTGAAAATTTGCTTTTTTTTCGAAAAGGCATTATTGTATTTTTTGTTTTATATTATCAACAATATTAAATTCACACATTTCTTTTAAATAAAAATATACACCATTTTATGCATCAATTTTGGCAATGGAAGGCATATAATCGAAAAATCGTTACAATTAAAATAATATTAATCGATTTATAAATGAATTTCCGAATATTATTATAAATTTTGTAATGTTACACTTTAAAAAAATTAGAAAATTAATTGCAATTCGTGATCAATGCATTTAACAATTTCGATTAAATTTTTTTAACTTTTAGTCATTTTTTTTTTAACTTACAAAAATAAACCGTACGGCTTTAATAATAATAAAAAATATCACTTGCACATTAAATTCCTACAATGTTTAATTTGTCTGTTTAAAAGTTTGCAGAAACATATTGATTATTATACTTCTGTTATGTAAGAACTTCAGTTTGAAGCCAATGAAGCGAGATAAACTGAAAGGTTTCGTGTGCTCATGCAAGAAGAGAGCACGGAAGTCTAAAGGTCGGAAAATCTCCCCTTTAAGTTCGAGAGAATAGAGATCTGCCTAAGTTCTTTAGTTGCTAGGGTTGTTTATTTTAAATTGTAACAGCATTGTATCATTTTTTCTCACAGGAATAGTTTTGGCATTTCATTCCCAGGAGTGAGTAAAGTATATTCTTTAGCGAGTACATAATAACAACCCACCACACAAATTTGGCATCAGACATGCAGTGGTGAGGGTAGTTATATTACATGCAATTAGTGTTTTGCACTAATGATAACAACCTGTCACTCAAATCGGATACCAGATATTCGGTGTCGTATATAGTGAGACTCAAGAATTAGCGATTGTCTGTGCGAACTTCACATGTCGAAACAACTACAGATTGAATATGAACTATACCATGAATTGCACCATCGTGATTGGTGATAGAGCACGGGAGAAATGTCTACTAAAATGTGAAGTGAGTGAAGGAATTTCTTAAAGGGAGGTTTTAAGAGAACAAAGACAGTTCAGCGACGAGTCGACCAGAAGTATTTTTCATTTCTCTCTGAAGTGACTGAATAGGCCGGAGTTTCCACCTGCTTTTCACAATGAACCCCTTGTGGTTTCGTTACCCCGCCATGTGATAATTAACGTCTGCCGCAGAACAGGCAATTAGATTCGACGTAGACTCAAGAATTCTGAAAAATTTCACAGGAGTGAGATTTTTCAGAATTATCTTAGAATGAAATGTACTTGTAATCTAAAGTGCACTTGTGATCCAATTTTATTTTTAATTTTTAATTTCCTTTTATAATAACCCCAAGTTCATTATTTGTATGTATGTATGTATATATATATATATATTAGTGCTTGTAAATAAAAGAAAATTAAAGTGTTCCTTTGAACCTGAAAGTTGTTCTCTTCTTGAAACCGTTACAGGTCTAATATAGGATGAGACGTTACAACATCAATGACTAATGATAATATGCCAAATTTCCAGTTTAATTACAATGTTCAACAAACTTAGGCAAATTTCTTATTATATAAATGTATTTTCTCTTACCATTTTATAAAGATTCTAATGATATATTTCATAATTAAATTTAACTATTGTTATTTTCTTTTATTGCATTCATAGAAATCATTTATTCATTGATGGCAGTTACTTTTTGAATGAGTTTTCAACAATAAACAAAAAACAGCTATACAGGAAACAACAACTAATAAAAAATCTTCGACTTATCAGCAGATTCAAATATCAACAAAATCCTTCCAATAATAACATTATCTGCCAGGAAAAAGTAAACATCTCTTATAATGAATCACCAAACTACAGCTGATATTTATTCCTTTCGCCAATAAGAATTTCCTTTTGTCATTCAGACACTACTGTTGCCACCTAGAAAAACTAATAACAGAACACTGTGTATCACACTCCAAGAGTTGCTTGACAAGCCTTTTCTTTTTTCACATGCTCTATCGTCCATTTTCGTGTAAGAGAAAGGATTAAACCAAGGCAGCTATTGGAAGTGAACACCTGCCACAAGTTTTAGGATTAGCAGTTTTTTTTTTTTAAAGAAAAACTAATGATTTGCTGGATTTACCACATCGTTTAAGTAATTTACAACGCTTTTTTTTCGTGGAACATCGAATAAAAAAAGATAATCTTTCCATAGACCATAAAGGATTGAGTCGCCATTTTTTTTTTTTTTTAAAGCTACTGAAAGTGAAGATAAAAATGTATACGTTCTTGAGATAAAAGCAAAATATTAGACAGGGTTTGAATATTTTATCTTAAAATCTATGATATTGAAAAATCATATTATTTTGTTAAATATTCATATGTGGTTTAAATAATATTAAACATAAATATTACAATTTATTTTGTTGGTTAAAAAAATATTTAATTTTATATTTTAAAAAAAGTAATTGATGAAATATTATGTTTTAATTAAGATTTAATGCAATTGTTCTATTCTTAAAATAGAACAATTGCATTAAATTCGATTAAATCATTTTCAAGAACTATTTAATTCTATTTCAAGAAATTTTAAGGCAATTGTTCTATTTGAAATTTCACTTTTATATCTAATTGAATTAATCTACCAATTTATTATTTTTTATGATGTGCAAAATATAAAATATTAAGTATTTAAGGAACCATTCCTTAATTTACGATGCAATTCATATTCTGTGATCATTATAGTAAACAAAAAAAACGAAAAGTCACTTAATACATATTAAAAATTAAAAAAAAAAAAAGGTGAACATCATGATGATGAAATTTTACATTAGAATGACTATTTTTAGATATAAATAGATGTCTAACAAAGGAGATATGTGACATGATTAATTGTGATGAAATTGTTTCTGGTTAGAAATATTTCTTTTCTAATGTTTATGAAATCAAATTTCGAAACATTCATTTACTTTTACTTTAGCCTCAGACTTTATCACAGTGAAATTGCTTTCGAAGACGTTTCGAAACGTTAGATAATAAAACAATCTTTTTTTGATATGTACAAAATGCTAAAAAAATAATTTAATTTAAATTTTAACAAACTATTTATAATTGTGGTTCAGAGATATGTAGAAAATACCACTAATATGACAATTTATAATGTTTTTTCATATCAAATATTTTTTTTTAACTTTTGTAAAGTTGATTTGTTATAGTGGAGTGACATTTATATTACTTGGTCAGTTGATTAAAAATAATATTTGTGTGAAAATAAATGTACAAAAATACATGTTCGTTATAATAACATTAACAAATTTTAGATATTAGAAAATATATGTTATTTTTTTATGAACCGAGCCTCATTATATTTTCAATTCATAAATTCAATATAGAATTGTTACGATATAATATATATTTAAAGAACCGGGTATCAAAAAAAAATAAATAAGTCGTACTTAAAAAAATCTATAAATTATAACTTATGAAATCTTTGATCATTTGATTTTCTATTTTAATTGCTGTATAATATTAGGAAGAAAAAAAAAACTTGTTTACTCTAAAGCAAAGTATTCATATGTAAACTAGCAAATGCATTTTTTTTATTTTTAAAGTAAACATTGATTAATTTTATTATTTCAGTAGCTGGATAGTAAAATCACATAATCTATTATTTTGAGAACAGAATTCATTATGTTGCTATTAGCAACTGGGTCAATCCACTTCTAATAGGGATGATAACGCTCTATTTACACATAATTTGTGAAATTGACAATTCATTCGCAGTCACATTTTCCTGCAAATCCACGTCCTTATTTAAAGTGTTTCCTAATTGTCTATGTTGAGCACAATCGTTAAATTGAAGAGTGCTTTTAAAGTGTTGTATCCTGCGAAGAAGAGTTCATCCGTTTAGCTTAGTGGCTCTCAAAATTTTAAAGCCGCGGTGCTTTTAAAATCCAAACAAATAATTGTAAGCACACTATAAACCAATTTCTGCAAAATATGTCATAATTAACACAAATATTTCAAATAAAAATAATAAAATAAAATAAATTAAATCCTATATTCATTATTGTGTTTATGAGAATTGTTTCAACGTTTAGGCGTACATTTGAAAGCAAAGTTTCCTTTCCTCGACAAAATATTGAAGATTTCCTCTATTTTTACATTAAATTGGGGTGAGTATAGAAAATCGTAATTCACATAGATATAATGTTCGAAATTCGAGCAAAGTGTTCCAAGCCTTTTTAGATATTGACATATATTATTATTTTATAGAAATCCAAAAAGCTAACAGGAAACTATTTATTCAGTTTAATCCTTTACCCATTATGAATGAATATAGTTTGTTCTTATATTAAAGTTAAACCAAAATCACTTAACGTGTTCATGAATGGTTTTCTAACCAAAACGTACTGCTCAGCGTAAAGCGATGGCAAAAAATTGAACTCAATTGTTCTTCTAAACTTGCTGAATGTCCAACTATAATTGGAAATGCTTCATTTATGCAAGTGTTACTTACTAATGGAAACAGCTCCAAATTATAGTAGATTTTATTTTCCAAATCGGAATTTTCTCTGAAATGCTGTCATTCTCTTAGTGGGTGAGAATAATTTCTACTCTTTCTTGTATGCTAGTATTCAAAATATTGATCTATTGAAATGTATCGACCGAATACTGTAACCTGTCAAATCAAAATTCGCACTGAAGAGAATTGCAAAAATAAAATTGCATTATCTCTTAGAAAAAACAACCGCTAGAATTTCTTGTCATAGATCGCGCACAGGGGTAAGTATTTTCCTTTTCACAACCATCTCACCTTAGCGTGTAAAAGCAGCCTCCCTTATTATGAATCCATATTGATACAGAGCTCTTGGAATAAACGCAATGTGACAGATCTTATCTTTTTACCATCTGAACTACTTGATGTAAAACATCTCTTAAATTGTCTCCCAGTTTTTGCTATCATGGTGGCCCTGTGGAGAGCGCAATAAATTACGATATGATTTTCATTTTTTTTTTTTTTTTTTTTTTTTTTACAAATGATGTAAGGCATAGAAGGAGCCCCATCTGTATAAATGCCTACACACGGATTCTAATTATAAGTTTAATTATTCAAAATGGTAAATACGTCCCTCACCTATAGAAAAAAAAAAAATTTTTTCCAAAAAAAAAAAAAAAAAAAAAAAAAACACCATTTGATCTTTATTTATAGAACTGATTATTGCTTTTTGGTAATGTCTGTTGAATCAATAGCTTGCAATGCAAAATTTGACTACTGAAGTTAGTTATTGCAAACGCTTTTCTCCATATCGGAAGGCATTTCACTTATACGCCAGTTAATTATATCGTTTCATAGAAGAATCGTGCTTATTTTCATTGCTGTTTCATTTCCGAGCATTGTCATGGCTATTTTTCTGTATGCAGGCAAACTAAGTGACTCAACTAATGTATGAGCTTTCATACTTTTTGCTACCAGTTCCGAGACTTGATAAGAAGCGATTTGTACTTTATCTGAAACAGTTGGTACTCTTTTAAAAGAATTAACTGCTTTTGTTTGCTGTTAAGACAATCTTTTGAAAAAATTTACAGATAAATTTTGTGAAGTAGTGTGTATAACTTTAAAATGTTTCCTCAATTTATTATTAAGTAATGATTCATTTGTATTTTACATCCGCATAGTAAACATAGTGGCAAAGGAATATCTTCACTTCGGCTACAAGTGAAACCCAAATTTACTTTATTATTATTGTAGGTAGACAGCAATCTTGCTTTCTTACTTGCATTCACCTTGTCTTCACTTAAAAAGTCTGATTCTTTAAAACCACGCTTATTTTTGTGACAAATATCCATTTTATTTGATAATTTTTTTAAAATAAGAAATATGCACATAACATCTCTCTTCCAACACTTAAAAAATAAATAATAAACACATCAAAAGTGCAACATCCACTACCAACACCGTATAGCTATATATTCAGATAGATAACAGGATGTATTTACAGAAGGTAGAGTCTCATAAGTAGCAATGAATTTTATTTTTTTTAACATTGAAAATTGCAAAGACGATTGCGCTGTTTGTAGCTATAACTATGGGAGTTATTGCTCATAGTTTCTCGGAAATCTTCTTTGGCGCATTATTGCTGTTGGCAACTTTTTATGTGAAGAAGAACGAAAAAAATAAAAACCAGAAATGTTAGTTGTTTATAATGAAACTTTCTTTGACCAGAAAACTGACAAAAAAGTTAATATATTTATATCTGGGTACATATTTTTCCGGAATACAACAGGGCATACCCAGAAATTTCTAGTGCACACTCAGAAATCTTATAGGATACACCAGTGTCCCCTGTAGCATCCTTTGAGATCCATTGGTTTAGGTATAGAAACCAACATATATAAACAGAAATTAATCCAAGGTTTCTATAGCAATGGTGCTAATATCTAGTAGAAACATCTATATTTAGACAAATATATTTTCTATATATATATATATATATATATATATATATATAAATGATTTACTAATATATATATTACGTAAAAAGATTAAAACACCATACTCGTAAAAATTAATTTACAATATACTTTTTATATTTTATTTTTAATTATAGTGTGTGTGTATTGTGTGTGTGTAATTACAAGTTCAATACTTCTTGAAAAAGTTTGTACTTAATGCTATAAGAAAGAATCCTTAATTTAATAAATTTGTGTTGCTAAAGTATTAAAAATCCCAGTTTTATATGACTTTTTAAGTTCATGTTATTACCATTTCGTTTGGTGATAAGAATTCAATTCAAACTCGTAAATACTTAGAAAACATCATTTATACCAATACATTTGAAGATTTTTTTCAATTAACTACACTCAAGAATGTGAGACTCAGAATACCAAGAATAATTGATATTTCGTAAAATAACGCTTAAATGGAAATTCTATTTCACTTTTTAGGGCTATAATTAAATGATTTTATTTCATTTTCTCTATAGTTCAGAAGAAATGCAAAAAATTAAATAGTGTTTCAAAATTGAATAAGTTTACTAAGTGAATTTGGTACATCCAATAATTTTTCGTATAAAAAGGAGGATTTTCATTTAAAGTTTTAAATTATGTTAGTAAGTTACATTAACGCATTAATTTAGTTACTAGTTATAATTTAACTAACATAGTTTTCTATGCTTTTTTTTTATTTAAGTGCATAGCATAAACTAGTACCTAGTATAAAAATCATATCTTTAAACTAGGATAAAAATTGCATTTCATTTAACTTAACAAGTTATGAAATAGAAAGTATTTTTGTTATTATTAAATCTCATTTATTCATCCCAAAGATTGAATTTATAAAATATATTAATATTATATGTATTTATAATTTCATTACAGAAAGTCATGTCTTATTACTATAATGATTGCGAATTTTTTTCAGTAATATTTAAGATACGAATAAAAAACGTAATGTTACAATTTGGGAAAAAATTTATTTTAAAGCAATAGAAAATTCGGATGAAAATAATTTTAAATAAGATAAGGAAATAAAATATTTCCAATTTTATTAGTGACAGAAATTTAGTTCTTTAATTACTTTTTATTAATAGGATCAAAATAATTTATTATCACAATAGGGTTTTTTTTCAGTGTTTGTATGCGATCATTAGAATAAATTTTGTTAAGTATGACTAAAAAAAAAAAAAAAAAAAAAAAAAATGTTTCAGCAAAGTATGCAATTTTGCACACTTTCAATAAATTGGCAATATTATTGCTAATAGTGAAATGATTGTTTTCTCTTCATTTATCTGCCATTTATTGAACAAAGATCCTCGCAGTATCAATTTAAAGATGACAGTCCATTGGAAAAATGCATCAAAAATAGATCTGTGGTCTTTAAGAGATCTTTTGAGAGATTTGACAATTGAAAAGAAAATCTTGTGCATCAACGATTCAAATAAAATTCAGTGAGAGGGTGTAGTTTTGCCACACCCTGATTGCAGGAATCTAGTATAAAAACCAACGAATGGTTTTACACATGAGAAAGACGCTCCTCATAACAATAACATCAAATTGTGATGCCGAAAATTACTGCTGTTGTCTAAGAATTTGTTTGTTAAACGTTGGCAAACATCAATTGCACCATGAGCAACGCGCAGACTGCTGAAGGAGGATATTATCTTCGGGAGGAATATTATGGATAGCTGAATTTTTATGCTTATTATGTGGGGAAAAACCAGCAAATCACCCGTCAGCCTGCATAATCATGCGATGCAATTAACACACATCAAATTCTCCACCGACTCGTCTAGTTTTTGAAGTGGTTACAGCAGTTACTACCAGAGGATTATATGTTCCCAAAAACAATCGTTATAAAATTTCTTTGTAGAATATTGACCAAAATAATACATTGTTTTTTTTTTGGATTGGTTTGTAAATATTTTCAAATTTATTTAAATTATCAGTTATCATGGGATTCAAGGACGAGCAGCTATTTTAACTTCCTTTGGAGATAAACAGAGAGTGCAAGATCGTTGGAAAGAATACAAGTAACGATAAATATAAGTAAAAGAAATCATGATGGATGAAATAAGTAAATGATTGAGATTGACTGATGATAGCTAATGTTGCAGTAAATAACCGCGGAAATTTTTCATGATCAAACAAGCTCACCCACTCTGATCAAGCATTTTCAAGAAGGCCTTTAGAGGGAGTGTTTTAAGATTGCTGATTTAAAGATGGTAATTCTCATTGTTGCCAGGCAGATGAAATGCAGATTTAATTGGAAACGTTTTTTATGAATATTTTTGCTTACTTTTTTTTTTTTTTTTTTTTTTAGTGTTTGTAATAGAAATGCTTTTCGGGATGTTTTAATGAATTCGAATTCTCATTAATTTAGGAATGAATAATTTTCAACATTTATTTATATTATTATGCATATTGAAAAAACAATCGCAGTTTATTTTTAAAAAACAACATCGTTTATATATCCGATACTATCGTTTGCGATGTCTTTTCACGAGATGAAGATGCCCATGAAAATTTTCCAAATACATTAGATCAAAAGATTCAGAAAAATTCATTCTTTTTAATTTTTGGAAATAATTGCATTGCATTAATTTTTCATATATATTTAATGTCCATTTTAAAAATCAAACTGGTGGCCGTAAAACATTTAATTTACTCATTATGAAATCTTACTAACTAACGAAATGCTTCTAAGAAGACGGCGATTCAGTTGCTTCTGCTGAACTCCACTATAATTCCTTCTTTGAAAAACATGTAGAAGGATAGGATGATGTGACGTAATATCTAACATCGAGTCTGGACGGAATTTTAATGCCTTTTCCCCAACTTAATCCCAAATCAAGTGACTGAAAATCAGGCAATTTTATTTGTAATGTTAGTAATTTTTCTACTATTTTTCTGAATCAAGGATAATGGTTAATGTCATTATACAAATGTTCAATAAGCATTATGCAACTGCTATCTTCAACCTTTGTGGAGCTTGCCCCCTTAGCACTAAATTAAAATGCGCTGGTATATCGAAAATATAATATTAAAAACTGATTAATTTGGGGAAGCAGTTGTTGTAAATATTCTCATTATGTAGCGTTTCCAAATGTCGTTTAACTTTATTACGCTTCATGCTGTCTGCTGACGAAACTTTTGAGCAAATGACGTGCATGTGCCTTTCTATTTCAGTACTGATAAACCTAAAATTTAAGTATTCTTCAGAATATATTCTTGATTTTATTTTTGGAACAACTCTCATCTGCGCAATATTTGATGCTCAATTATCATCTAATGCTCGCCTACGTCCACTTAAAAATTTATCCAATAATTTGTATAAATATACTGCCGTGAATTAATACAGTGAATTACAATTAACTCACAAACTACAACATACACATTCACGATATATTTGATAGCGATATAGTAGGATCATCTCGACTGGAATTGAACAAGGCGCAGCATTTATACATGTTTGCTTAGTAGTCGTGCAGACCTTCAACAATAATCGAAACAAGTTAGAACTTTTCGTGAAGCAACGATAATGTCTAATATGGTAGACATAAAAACGGAAGGCCATAAGGCAGATATCGATTTTGGTTTTGTCATTGCAGCGAATTGGCGTTGCTAATATCAACAAATTTACTTATTTGTAAGGTCGTAAGTTAAGAAAGATTGCAATTAAGGTTGTCCCTAGATAAAGACTATTTTATTTTGGATAAATAAATTTCATCAGTCCTATTTCAAAACAAAATAATTATGCTGAATTATGATAAACAATTTGCTGTCTTTTTTACAAAAAAAAAAAAAAAAAATCTTTGTTAGGTCATTACGCTAATAAATATTATTGTTTCATCATTTTCTTAATGAATAAATAATATATATTGAAGCTGAAACGAAGTTATGGCTATTCTCCGAATATTTTCTTGTTAATATGACATTGTTAATTTGACGTAGATTGCAATTAAGGTTGTCCCTAGATAAAGATTATTTTATTTTGGATAAATAAATTTCATCAGTCCTATTTCGAAACAAAATAATTATGCTGAATTATGATAAACAATTTGCTGTCTTTTTTACAAAAAAAAAAAAATCTTTGTTAGGTCATTATGCTAATAAATATTATTGTTTCATCATTTTCTTAATGAATAAATAATTTATATTGAAGCTGAAACGAAGTTATGGCTATTCTCCGAATATTTTCTTGTTAATATGACATTGTTAATTTGACGTAGATTGCAATTAAGGTTGTCCCCAGATAAAGATTATTTTATTTTGGATAAATAAATTTCATCAGTCCTATTTCGAAACAAAATAATTATGCTGAATTATGATAAACAATTTGCTGTCTTTTTTACAAAAAAAAAAAAAAAATCTTTGTTAGGTCATTACGCTAATAAATATTATTGTTTCATCATTTTCTTAATGAATAAATAATATATATTGAAGCTGAAACGAAGTTATGGCTATTCTCCGAATATTTTCGTGTTAATTTGACATTAACATTCAACTTACTGCTTAAAAGAAAAAAAAATCCTTCTTTTCAAATGATGCCTTACAATATTTACTACCGATAAATTTATATTAATGGTATACGTAGCTTTAAAGTCAAAATACATTTGTTTGCGTTGTTATTGTATGAGAAGAACGGCGATAAAATTTATGATTGGAAATTTGGTCGGTGATGATCTACACATATGGGCAGATTTGTTTTAAAATATTGTGTGGTATTTGAAGTAAAAATAATTGTGAATCAATGATATTAAATTATTTCACTTTTGTTTTTATCAACTAAATTTTTATTCTATGTTTTAAAATTTGCATGGTAATATAGTTAATACATAAATTTAAATTTTCTGGTTATATGAAAAATAAAGCAGTTTAACATATACAATATGTATATCTTCTCATACTTTTAAATATATCTTCAGTGCATTTTCGATTTTACATAAATATATTGGAACGAATATTTTGTCTGTGAATATTCCACCACGATACGAATTCCATTTGAACATAATCAAGAACTTAATTTTAAAAAATTTGTCATTTGTGCTATAAAATACATACAAAAAATGCACGTATTTTTTAAGAAAGTATTTTAAAAAGTGTTTCTTGAAAAGTTTGCTTCACTTAGTTCGAAGGAAATCAAAAAATTAAGTCGAATTTATTTCATTTTCTCCAAGCCTGTACTAAATGATTTTTTTTCAGAATTCACACTTTATGTTGATCAGGAGAGCATGTATTAGTGTCTCATTTTGATAGCTAAATTGCTTGATGGTATGTTTACTAGTTTTCAACCATGCGACACTCAAATCTGTTTACAGGGTAGAATTTCAGAAACAGCAATCACTTCTTTTTTTCCATTCCTACTATTAGTTCACGCTCTCCCTAAATATATATTTATATATCTTGTGCAAATTTCCAATCGTTAATAAAATACTTTTTATTCATCCACTCAAGTTCAAATACATTTTTTTAAAATTGTAGTGGGTGACACTTGATGTTAATACAGTTTTTCAAATGCTAATTCATTAATTAAATTTAATTATTTAATTTTAGTTACATAAGAGAAATTTATTTCTCCCATATAAAAGATTTTTAGCAGGATATAAATTTAGGAATAAATACCGTGAGTGGCGAAGCGTATAGAAAGCTGGAAAATAATTTATTTTTCAGATTTTTTTTCATTCTGGGTTCCAGTCTGAGTCAAGGAGGGAACAAAAAGAAAAATGAAACATGTGAATAAATTAGTGAGAGAGATGGAAAGTGTGAGAGAGAGACAGATAATTTTTTCTAACTTAAAAAAATGAATGAAAATTATTTATAAAAGACTTTCTGCTACATAGTGAAAAAAAGTAGGAATTGACTTTAAATTTTTTTTTTTTATATTCCTTGTTTACAAGAAACACCAATCCTTATTAGGTCCTTATGCAGTAGTTTTAAAATGATTTATAATGTTCTTCATGAATAATATTTATTGAAGCTGAAATGGAGTTATTGCTATTCGTAGAATATTATTAACTTTCAACTTGCTGCAAATTGCTAGCGTCAACAAAAAAAAGCAAACTCGTTTTTTTAAAATGATCTCTAACAATATTTACTACCGATAAAATTATATTGATGGTATACGTACGTGTGCTGTTTCTGTAAAAATAATTATAGTAGTTAACGGAAAAATGATAGCAATTGATTTAGGCATTCTTTATTCATAACTCAATTTCAGTAACCCTAAAAAGGGAATGTTTACTTGAATATTTTGTTTGCGTGACAAACTTGTTATAAATTATGAACAGAAAAATAAAAATCTAAAGAAAAATTTGTTATTCGAACATCAATATTAGTTACCGTATATATTCGTGAGGAAAGATTTAGAAAATCATCTCATAAAATATTAATATTTGTGAATAACTAAGCTTTGAATATAATTTAAAAGTTTTTACAAAGAAAAATCAATATGTTTAAATATAAAGTAATATAAATATGTATAAACAAAGGTAACTAATGTGTACTAAAACTAGTGTTTTTGATTCGATGTCAGTTTTTGTTAGTTTTTCTGTTCTTTAATATAAAATATATTTAATAAAAATATATATTATTTTAATTTGTTTCTATAAATGGAATTCCCATTTATGTATATTATACATATATATATGCGGCGATTCAGTGGTTTCGATTATTATTTAAAACCGAATATGGGGCTTTTCTGTTACTGGCATCAATTTGAAATCGATTATGTAAATTTAATAAAAATATCAGGAACACATCATTGCTGCGCACTGTAACATAAAAGAAAATCATATTCTAAAATTATTGATTGTTTGTTTTGTGGTTTCCCTAAAACTAAATTAATTTAAAATCAAATTCCAATAAAAATTATTTAGCAAGTATTTTCAAAATACAGTTATTGTTATAAAAATTAGTGCGCCAAGCGTATTTGTCGGACCTCAACGAAATTAGACATGAAGGGCTTAATTAAACACATTTACAAATGACTGAAATTACTGGATGGCTGCTCATTATATGAGGCCAGTATAGAGCATTAATTTTGTCCAATCTAGCTGATAAATGGTCATACTGTGATATTACTTTGTATGCCATTTATCTGAAGAAAGGCGCTTTATCATCAAATATGCCCTAGTTGGAGCAAATGTCACCAGTTGCCGAGAAGGAGGGTGGGCGAGAGACTAGTGGTCAATAAGAAGAATTGCACATCATCTCGGTTATTGTGAAAATGCTATAAATATCGTAAATTCTTAAACAGGGTGCCCTAAAGAGAGGGCACTCTGTTAAGAACAAATCGTTTAACATGCAAGCAAACAAACGAATGCATCTTCTTGTTGTACCGACAACAGTACATAATTAGCATGATCTTTACAAGCCATTGTTTCTTTCCGCACGTTAGCCTGGCGTCCATTAACGAGCAGTGAACCCCCAAACCTCCTTTTTTGCCCTTGGAGCCGTGTATCGTTAGACATTATTGGGATGTCATTGAGGAGAAAGAGTGCGTCTTCATCGAAGAGATGCGATTCGAATTTGGTTCCGATGACAGTTTTGTGTTTGTTTGGAATCCTAGTGACGTAGAAAATGAACGTTGTAATATTGTTTACTGTTTAAAGCAACATACTTGTGTCATAACATGTATCATAGTGCATCGTTTTCACCACAAGCAATCCTGTCTAGTAACGATACACGACAGCATCAAAGTTGATTTGTAGTTCGTGACATTCTTTACCCACTTGTGTTGCCTCTCATCCCAGGATTTAAAGAGGCATTTTGCAACTTTAAAATGATCAGCCCCACACAGCAAATATACAAGACTGCTTATTTGGATAACCCATTCACAGATATGGCAACGATTGAAAATATCCAGTATAAACAGGATTAACAAGTCGGTGAGAATAGAGTTTCAAAAATCAGAGGCTAGCTTATAGCAATTGTTAAGTTAAGTGTCGCAAAAGATCATGAGTAACCTTTATGACTCGATGTCTGACCATATTCCATGGCGCATTCAAGCTAAACGCCCTACTAGGTTTTAGATTCCATGGCGCATTCAAGCTAAACGTCATAATAGGTTCTATATTCTATATTTCATTGTAATTTATCCCGCAGTAAATGATATTTATTTTATAACCACTTATATTCATATACTATGTAAAATTTCAAATTGGTAATACACTATGTAAAATTTCAATTCATTTTGCAAATACATATGTAAAATTTCAAATTGGTTCCGAACATTTGCTTCTTGATACCGTTATTTCTATGAAGAAGATGAAGATATAATGAAGATAGTAAATATACCAAACAAACCTGACTAATTTTTATTAATTTGGTTCATTTTTATAATAATCTAATATCTAACAAAAAAAATAACCATGTCATGTGGGATCCGTGTATGCGAATTTTTAGCATTTCTATATATTTTCACAATAAACTATTTTTTAATGAATTTTATATTACAAACATCAGAATATACGCATATTGATTATTAGTAAAGCACAGTAATAAATATGCCTTCATTGCACAAGAGCAACTTATCGACTAACTGTCAATCACAGCTGTCAAACCTTTATTACTACTTATGTTCGTGACTTTCTTCTCGCTAGACACGCATCAAAATAACAAATGTATCGTGCTTTCCTCGAGATCTCGTAACTTAATGAATTTCCCACTAACTGATAGATTTGGCGAAGTATTTGTCAAGTGGCCAATTGGCTATAATTTTGGCCATATGCCTCCTAAAATACGAATTTGTCATATATTGCAAAATAAATTTCATAAATTACACAATTTATAAAACACATAATTATAAAACTAATTCACTATACTACTGTGCTCAAAAAGTAAGACCAATTTTCATTCCATTCAATTTTTCATTCAATCATTCCCAATTCAATTTTTATTCTTTTTTAGGTTGTTGGCACTGTTCTTGACATATGTGTGAAATTCGACGTCAAAATACTCATTATTATTTGAGTTACGCTTGGCTTTGTGAGACGCTAAAACTGATTCCGGCGATTTTCGAAATGTCTGAATTAATTCAGCAGATAAGTTGCATTAAATTTTGTTTGCGGAAACGTATATAACGTTGCAGAAGGCATTCGGTGAGCATTTCTATATTGGAAAGAAATGTTTACAAGTGGTATAAACAATTCAAAGAAGGCTGAGAAGGCGTTGAAGACGAAGAACCCTCTGGCCGACCATCAACCTCCACCGACGAAGATCACGTCCAAAAAGATTTGGTGCAATTAGAGACTTTGCTGATGATGTTGGAATTTCAAAAGAATCGGCCAATCTCATTTTAGGTCTCAAACGCGTCAAATCTCATTGGTACCGAAAACACTGAATGCGCCAACTCACACTGCATTGATTCTTCGGGATTTTGACAAAAATGAAACCCATATCGTTCCACAACCACCGTATTTACACCGTGCGACTTCAGGCTATTCCCTAAACTCACAAGATCACTCGGTGGACACCGTTTTGAGTCGATTGAAGAGATTCAACGTGAATCGCCGCGAATCGTCGCCGTCCTTGCCGACGACTTTTTATCATGCACTGAGGATTGGAAAAAAAGTTAGTATAAGTAAGCGCATTGTATCTGGTGGGGATTACTTTGAAGGCCATGAAATAAATTTTTAATAAAAGAGTTTCTGTAAAATGTAATAACTGAACAATTATTTACATAATCACAAAGACATTTGTCACATTATCACCTAAATATAATATTTTGATTAATTTCATAATGTTATATAAATTTTATCTTGCTAACCAGGTAAATTTTTGGATGGCAGAAAAAAGTGATAAATAAGAACTTTCTTCGCAGAACTTGGAAAAAAAAATTTAAGAAGTAAATTTTGGAACAAGTTGCTCAAAACATTTACTCTTGTTTTAAGGCTTAACGGCCTCAGAATTTGTCTTAGCTTTTTATTCATTTCTTGAGTTTTATCAAACTTTCTATAGTTTCGCAAATGTCACACTTCACTAAAAACTGTTTTTCCTTCATTCTTAAGGGTAAAGTGAATAAAGAAATTTGAAACAATTTCATTTACAGAGTTTCAGACCTTGAGAACACTTTATTTTGTTAACAAAGATCTTTTGTACCACATGCTAGTAAATTTCTAGGAAAAAAAGGGGATTTTTAGTAGAATTTTCAAAAGTTTTCTTGGAGGATTGCCCTTCAGAAAGGTATTTCCTTTCATGAGAAAGATGTTTGTTTCGCAACAATGAATAACCATTCGTTATCGAAGCGGGAACGGGTACTTCGAACTTCCGACACTTGTTCCGGTTTTTTTTATGTTTAAGGCTAGACATAAATTGATGTAAATGGATGAATGAATTGGTGTAGTAATTAAAGTTTGAATTGGTGTATAATACCATTAAAATAGTTACCTTCTAACAAATTCAACGTTATATATGATTTACAAGATCTCCAAGGCGACATTTCACTTAATTGCTACAAGCAAACTGCTAGATTTTCAAAACTCAATGCTACCCACCATGTGAACTCTCTTTATCGTGTAAATATGTAGGATGTCTAATCAAAATATGCTGCCTGTAGGTTGCTCTTAAGAAAATTGTCCTCATAAAGACGAACAAGTAGGATAAGTAACAAAAACTTAACTCTACATTATCAATTTATTGTTTCTCAGGATGTTTTCCCAGTCGTTGGATTATGATAAGCTATTAAGGTGCAATATATTCCTAGCTTCTTTTCAATCCATAGAGATTAAAATTCCCGAAAATTGTAGGGAAAATTATTATATTATTGGGACAGTATAAGCATTCTGTATATTTTTAAACCAATTGCAATGCCTCTTAAAGCATTAATCGAAGTTTATTCAGTTTCATTCCATTAAAAAAGTAAATCAAAGTTATGCTTATCTACTATAGTAAGCTACTGTGGATGCTGAACCAACGGGCGATAAGCTTATTTTATACAGATAGTATTGTCCCAAGTTACTGATTAATTGAAAAAATAACAGAATATTTTGATAACACAAATTTTAATTATTATATTATAATTAACATTAAATAGTGATAACGTATACAGGTGCTACAAATTTCTTTATGCATGCGTAAATTATTATTTATGAAGCAGTTTTATAATAATTTGTTCTTTAAATTGTGTAATTAATTATGGAAACAGTACACTAAACGAGCAAAGTTAAAAAAAAAAGTTAACAAATAAAAAAAAAATCTAAATATTACAAAATAAAATAATAATCTAAAATTATAGCCAATTCCCCAACTCTGACACAACACAAGAAAATGACACAACACAATCTCCTCCTCCTTCCTTTACAATTGATTCACTTCAAAAAGTTAAGAAGCGGTATGTCTTTTGACAAATTTTGCTTCGTTTTAGAATTTAATTTAAAATTGCATAATACAGAAAAAAATTATAAGAATTCCTTTACTCTGATATTTTATTTTACTAATTACAAAATATGAAACTGCGTGAAAAAGAAGAACATTTTAAAGAAACTTCAGACTCGTATAGCTGAATACATACTTTTTTTTTAATAATATTTCAATAAAGCCTTAAAATACTGTAATGTGTAAAGCATATAGTTTCTAATAAACGTAATTAACTCATAATATAATTACTAATTATTAGTACGAAATTTCCTATATTTTATAGAAAAGAAATACCTTAAAAATTTTAAACAGCCTGATATAAACATTACACAACAAATGTGGATAAAAAGATGCATATTTCCATGATGTTGTTCTAATGTCGCCAGCAGTACAGAGGCAGGTAATATTTATGACATAAGTAAGGGCTTCACCGCTGTTACTCATTTTGTACTACTCAGTAGGCAAGTGTAGCTTGAGGACATGCATGGACGACTGTAACACTACCCCCACAACACTCTACGATCCTAATAAAGTGAATTCCGAACCACTACAAACATCCATGGCACCGCCGAGACTTGAACCCAAAACCTGTGGTACCGAGGACACTCGGCCATTAGGCCCCTACATATTTCCATTATGACCGATGGCATAAAAAATTTTGGTAACTTTACAGTAAAATTTAAATTATATCTATCGTAACATTTTAATCCAGCTCATTAATTGCATTTAATAATAATCTAAATACCTTAATTTTGAAAAAAGCGATTTAATATATATATTGCCAATATATCTTTATTTTTTTTGTTCTAATGCGGCTGGCAACCACTTAGACAGCTTGGTCTTGGATGCCTTAAGGCAAGCGTTGCACAGGCGTTACTCACAATGCATTACCCAGGGGCACGTGTCACTTGAAGATAAGCCATGGACGCGGACTGACAATGCTCCTCACAACGCTATACGATCCTATTAGGACCGTGGCATCCATTACCGCCGGGACTACAACCCGAAACCTGTGGTATCGGCCATCAGGCCACTTTAATAGTTTTTAAGTGATTTAATTTAAATCACTGTCAAATATACTTGAAGAACGAAAATAATGCAACACAAAATTTTTCTCAATCTTTTCCTTAAAATTAATTCACTTCAAAAATCAAGAAGCGGAATTTCTTTTGACAATTTTTGCATAGAATTGAATTTACAATTTGATATGAGAATACATATGATATTATAAATTCAATATGATATCATTCAATTTCATATGAGATTTTACAGAAAAAATTCCATATGAATTCTTTCATTCTCATATTTCATTTTGCTAATTACATAATATCAAAATGCGTGAAAAGGAAAATTTTCTTTTCAAGAACTTCTACACTCACGTCCATAAATTAAGGATAATGAAGTTCAGGCAAAGAAAGAGACAGAAGCAAAACAAATTTGACTTATTTGTAAAGTCTATTTATTAAACAAAAGGTAAAGAGCAAAAAAGATGCTATATGTTTGACATAATTAATAAAAATTGCGATTTCTACTCAATGGAGCAAATTTCAAAAAAGAACCTATTTACAAAAAACAGTATAACATGGTTAGTATGATGGTTAATATGGAGTATGTCTCCCGGACGATGCAATACAGGCCTTACAACGTCTAGGCATGCTGAGTATCAAATTATCAATCTGATCTGGGGGAATATTACACCACTCATCAAGCAATGCCCTCCGAAGTTCCGGTAGACAGTGGGAGGGGGTTGACGGGCTGCAATTCGTCGGCCAAGCATATCCCACACATGATCTATTGGATTCAAGTCCAGTGAGTATGCTGGCCAATCCATACGGGTGATATCCTCCAATTGAAGGCATTCGTCTACAATGTTTGCACGGTAAGGACGGGCGTTGTCATCCATAAACAGAAATTCAGCACCCATGGCGCCCCGAAACAAACGTACATGTTGTTCCAGAATGACATCCCGATAGTTGTGGCCTATCATCGTTACACTCTGAACATGCAGGTCAGTTATGGAACCAAGAATAATTCCTCCCCAAACGAGCCATCCTGCACCACCGTAACGGTGTCATTCACTGGTGTTTTCTTTGTGGTATCGGGTACCTGGCGTTCTCCATATGAAAGTCCGGCGAGAATCAGACTGCAAACTAAACCTGCACTCGTCGAAAACATCACACAAGACCACTGTTGCGGTGTCCACAGTGCATGCTCTCTACTCCAGGTTAATCGCAGGCGACAGTGAGTTGCGGTAAGTGGAACACATCTGACAGGCCTACGAGCATATAGACCAATGTGCCCTAAGCGTCTGTACAAGGTGTGCCTTGAAACTGTCGTACCGGTAGCTGCAGAGAGTTGAGGAGACAGGTCTGATGCTGTGCTCCGTCTGTTTCTTTTGGTAGTAACTGCTAAATACCGGTCCTCATTCGGCGTTGTAACTCGGGGGCGACCTGTGCTGTAACATCTACTCACATTACCATCATCTTGGAATCGTTGCCAAAGCCTGGAGATGACACTCTGGGTGATTCCAAGTTGCTCGGATACTTCCAGCTGGGTTCGTCCACATTCCAGTCGTCCGATAATTCTACCACGTAAAAAATCATCCAAATGCTTCATTTGTGCCATAACTATGCGGTTATTGCACTGAAAGGCTTTTAAAGCGCTTGTCAACAATTTTACTTCTTTGCCACCATTCCTTATATACCCCTCTCTTACGCTCTCGTCATTGTGACGTACTATCCGCGACATCTGGTGGTTTCCTGTAATTTGCATATTCTTCTACAAGATGTGTGTGATAATTTCTACAGGTGAAATTTTTATTTTAGAGTTCTATTTCTGTGTGATTCTGAATTATCCTTAATTTATGGACATGAGTGTATACGCAATTATCTTTGAGTCGATCAAGATGATGAACTACACTCATGTCCATAAATTAAGGATAATTCAGAATCACACAGAAATAGAACTCTAAAATAAAAATTTCACCTGTAGAAATTATCACACACATCTTGTAGAAGAATATGCAAATTACAGGAAACCACCAGATGGCGCGGATAGTACGTCACAATGACGAGAGCGTAAGAGAGGGGTATATAAGGAATGGTGGCAAAGAAGTAAAATTGTTGACAAGCGCTTTAAAAGCCTTTCAGTGCAATAACCGCATAGTTATGGCACAAATGAAGCATTTGGATGATTTTTTACGTGGTAGAATTATCGGACGACTGGAATGTGGACGAACCCAGCTGGAAGTATCCGAGCAACTTGGAATCACCCAGAGTGTCATCTCCAGGCTTTGGCAACGATTCCAAGATGATGGTAATGTGAGTAGATGTTACAGCACAGGTCGCCCCCGAGTTACAACGCCGAATGAGGACCGGTATTTAGCAGTTACTGCCAAAAGAAACAGACGGATCATAGCATCAGAACTGTCCCGTCAGCTCTCTTCAGCTACCGGTATGACAGTTTCAAGGCAGACCGTGTACAGACGGTTAGGGCACATTGGTCTATATGCTCGTAGGCCTGTAAGACGTTTTCCACTTACCGCAACTCACTGTCGCCTGCGATTCACCTGGAATAGAGCGCATGCATTGTGGACACCGCAACAGTGGTCTTGTGTGATGTTTTCCGACGAGTCCAGGTTTAGTTTGCAGTCTGATTCTCGCCGGACTTTCATATGGAAAGCGCCAGGTACGCGTTACCACCAAGAGAACACCATTGAACGACACCGTTCCGGTGGTGCAGGATGGCTCGTTTGGGGAGGAATTATTCTTGGTCCCAGAACTGATCTGCATGTTCAGAGTGTAACGATGACAGGCCACATCTATCGGGATGTCATTCTGGAACAACATGTACGTTTGTTTCGGGGCGCCATGGGTGCTGAATTTCTGTTTATGGATGACAACGCCCGTCCTTACCGTGCAAACATTGTAGACGAATGCCTTCAATTGGAGGATATCACCCGTATGGATTGGCCAGCATACTCACTGGACTTGAATCCAATAGATCATGTGTGGGATATGCTTGGCCGACGAATTGCAGCCCGTCAACCCCCTCCCACCTGTCAACCGGAACTTCGGAGGACATTGCTTGATGAGTGGTGTAATATTCCCCCAGATCAGATTGATAATTTGATACTCAGCATGCCTAGGCGTTGTAAGGCCTGTATTGCATCGTCCGGGAGACATACTCCATATTAACCATCATACTAACCATGTTCTACTGTTGTTTGTAAATAGATTCTTTTTCGAAAGTTGCTCCAGGGTGTTAAAATCGCAATTTTTATTAATTATGTCAAACATATAGCATCTTTTTTGCTCTTTACCTTTTGTTTAATAAATAGACTTCACAAATAAGTCAAATTTGTTTTGCTTCTGTCTCTTTCTTTGCCTGAACTTCATTATCCTTAATTTATGGACATTAGTGTATTTTAAAACACACAATACTTCCATAAAAGCTGATAAAAGAAATTAATTAAATCAATAAAAAACAAGTATGCTAAGAATATATTTTGAATATCATATTAATCTTACACTATTTACAAAAACATTGCTTTTAAATGCAAAATTACAACTTTTTCTTCCTTGCATATTATCAATTTATTTAAATGTATTGGCAAAAAAGAAATAATAAGAAAAAAAATTGGAATAACGCTGAAAAGATAAGCTCATATGAAAACACCAATTCTGAAAAAAAAAAAATAAATAACTACATGAAAAAAATTTAATGACTTTGATAAGATAAACGCATATTAAAACATGAATTCTAATAAAGAATTAACTTCATGACATAAAAAATTTGACTTATTAATTTCAAGCAATTCATTAGCTATTAACGACCGTGCTTTTCATTTTGCGCTACTTTTTTTTAATGAAAAGGATTTTTTAGTTTGCATTGGTTTGGTTAAATTGATTTTTTAGTTAGCATAACAAATATATTTGAAAATGTTTTGTTTAATTATAATAGATAAGCTAGAAGGGGAATAGATAGGGGAATTATAATTATGATATAATTGTACGCAAATTTGATAAGGCTGTCAGTTAATAATTTATAAACAATGAAAAAGGAAAAATAACATTCTAATAAATTAACAGCAGGACAATTTTTATTTGTAATGCGGAAATAAATTTGCAATTGATTAGATCAACATATTTCAGACTTTTTCGTTCTGTGGCCTCATTAATGAATTAAATTGCGTTAATTTTTTTTATAATTATTAATTGAAAATCAGTTTTAGTAAACATTATTGACATTTTTTTCATACAGAAATTAGAATTAGACTGCAAACAACTTTATTTTTTTTATCGTTTAATACGATTATGGAAAACTGCAATTAGTTAATATTTCTTTACCTTAAAATTAAAAGTGATTTGCCTTTGATTTAATTTGTACCCGACATTTTACAATTTTTTAATAACATTCTATATTTTTCTTAAAACCTTGAAATATTTCAGCTTGATTTTTTTATCTTTTTTACTGCGACCACTAAAATGTTAAAATTAAAAGTGTTTAAATAGCACGTTGTGAAATGAAACAGGGAAGTAAGTAATTAT
The DNA here is from genome assembly GCA_021605075.1 of Caerostris darwini. Classification (NCBI taxonomy): domain Eukaryota; kingdom Metazoa; phylum Arthropoda; class Arachnida; order Araneae; family Araneidae; genus Caerostris; species Caerostris darwini. Next base: position 32,266 of record BPLQ01011092.1, on the reverse strand, counting down.
TACCAATTTTAGTGCTTGTTCTCCATAATTGAACTCGATTATTCGGCGTCCTTTTTTAACAATTCATTGAATTTCATTTAATTGACCAGAAATATCAATGTCAATTGATACCACTAACCATAAATAGCAGTAACAAATGTAATTTTACTGCATAAAGTTAAAACTAATTTTTCCTCTTAAACCACAGACGATGATTTGCTAATAGAATTGTGGAAGTGTCGATGAGTTGAAATGGAAGGATGTATTCTAATTGAAAAAAATGACATTTCTGCAAAAATTGTCGAGACTTTATGTTATTGAACACACAATTGCATAGTAACACCATCAAGTAATCCAAATCAATTACATTGGACAAGCACGGCAATTTTAAACACATCTTCATTAGCTCAACAGCCCATGGCCGTCTGCTACTGCCAGATTTCGAGATAGGATATGTAAATTTAAACACATAGTCACCAAAAAGTTATATTTTTGTTTTCTGTTACTATTTCTAGCAATAAATTTAAAGTAATCTTTGTTACACCGCGACCCTCTCCTTTTTCTTCTCACATGTCCTTGAAGGTCATGTCTATAAATAATTTAATTAAATAATTGTTATGACTCGGACTTTATTATTTCTTCTTCAGTGAAATAATAATTCAATTAAGAACTAAAACGAACTATGTGAGCATTTTTATTTTAAATTTTAAACAACTTAGTTATCATATTAAATGAACTACATCTTAAATAACATTGAATCGATTTATCAGATTATGTATGATTCTATTATACAATACTTTCAATATCAACATGTTACGCATTAAATTTAGATTTCTAATCAGTACTAATAATTTAATTTCATAGTCTTTCAAAACCATTTCCCAAAACGAAATTATTTTATTAAATTTTTTAATATAAAACTAATAAAATCTTCTCTCCAAAATGATATATATAAATCATAATAAATTTTAAGAATTAATTTTTAATAAATTATTTTCATACATTTCACACTGATTAGATCTTTAGACAATTAAGTTTCACTTTGCTTGAGATTGATCAATAAATTATTCAATAAACACATATTAAAAGGAAATGCTTTTATGTTAAGAATCCATCATTTAATAAAAGCCAACTTAGCCCTTAATTGCATAATAGAAAATAAACTAGTACACTTGTTTCTGGTGTAACGAAATAGGAAAAAGATAGTATTAAATATGATAAATGTATATGGATTAAATATGGATGATAAATGTATACAAATTTTAAAAAGTTTTTGATTTTGAGTCTGGAAATTCAAAGTACATGAATATTTCAAATAGTCAAAATATAGCAAACTCCATCATTTGCTTTTTAAAAGCAAACACAGCAATTTGTTTTTTAATTTTACAGTAATATTTAAAGGCATGACAATTCTTAAAAAATCGTTGGAAATTTCATTATAATTTGGTTTTAACTTACTCATTGTTCTAAGAATGGTTTACCAAAGATTAAATAAGAATTTAAGACTTAATTTTTTTATTTTACAACGTGAAATCAAATTCTAAACCAGCAGTGCAATTGTTTTAAAGTTAAACACTTAAATTTTAAAACGTACAAAAAGTGTATTAAAATCTATGTTTCCATTAAGTTTGGATTCTTCAGTTTTTGAATTTCGTTTTGATATATAAAATAAAATTTAAAAATTAAATTTATATTCAAGTAATTATATTCTGTTAAAAAATAAGTTCTCAATACATTTTACCTGTTAAAATAATACACAAATTTCACTGTATTTAATAATTTTTAAACTAAAACAGTTACATCAACTTTGTGATAAAGCTTTTTGTCATGGATTTTATACTCTTATTTAATAAAACATTAATTATAAACACCTGTAACTCAATTATTTTTCACAAAGATTCAAACCTCATTACCGTAATCAAGTAGAAGAATAAGGTTATAAAAATTACACTTGTAAAATTTGTATTTTTAGATTTCATTACTAATAACAACAAGATGTGTTAAGAACAGGACAAAATAATAAAAGCAAAATAGTAACCATTGCCTAAATTTTCAAGAATTAAAAATACAAACTATTTTTAATTTAGAGAGAATTTTTATGCATATCAATCATTCTTTATAAAAGTAAAACTTGGAAAAAAGAATGCAGTTATTGCAAAATAAAGATCCATATATCTTTTGGTTTATTTCTTACAATTTTGAAAATTATTAAGAACAAAGATTACGTAATAAAATTTCAAATACAAATATTTTAATAATAATCATCATATTTTTATTATTTATTTGTTGAACACAATTGTTATTCATTTCAATCATATAAAAATACATTTTTCAAATAATAAAACCTCTTACTTTTTAAAAAAATATTTTGAAAGCTGATAAAACAGTTATTGAAAAATAAAGATCTATATTGTTTTGGTTTATTTCTTACACTTTTGAAAATTATGAAGTAGAAAGGTTACGTAATAAAATTTAGGATCCAAATATTCAATAACAATCATTATAATTTTTTTAATCATTTATGTGTTGAACACAACTGTTAAACATTTCAATCATATAAAAATTTATTTTAATAATAATAATTATGATTTTTTTTATCATTTGTATGTTGAATACAATTGTTAATCATTTTAATCATAAAAATATATTTTAATAATAAAAAACCACATAGGTTGTTTTTAAAAATATATTGAAAGCTGATAAATTTACTTTATTCTATTAAATTTACATGTTCACTTTATTAATTCGATATAAATTAATTCTCTTCTTTCCGAAGCTCATCTTTCCTGTCATTAATTTCCTGTTATTTAATAATAAATCTAAATAACTGTTTTGAATCCATTTGGTTAAATTAAATTCATTATATCAAATTAAAATGTATTTAAAAAACGTTCACAATTTTTCTGTTAAAAATATGATATATTAGAAATATGAATTCATAAGAAAATGATAGAAATATGACATATTGGAAATATAAATTATCATTTTTTATGTCAATTCATATTTCTAATATGCAAAGTTTTTATCATTTCGATGCTAATTCTAATTCATATAAGAGAAAAAAATAATAACTGGGTTTCTGATAATCATTTTAATACAAACAACACAAAACCTGTTGGTCCCTATAACAAAAAAAATTAGAAAATGCTTATGTTTGAAAAATTGGATGATTCAAATTGGATTTACATTCTGTAAACATGACAAAAGTATAGTTTTAAAACTTTTAAGTAATTTTTAAATTAATGACTTACCTGTCCAGGCCAATGGCTGTCAAAGTGTAGACACTGGCGATGACGGACACATGTTGCATAAACTGAACAAACGGGCAAAAACTCGGGTGAAAAATCCATCGTCCAAGCATAAAGTCAGTGTAAGTGAAAGGTATAGAGAACATTGCCATGCAGATGTCAGAAACGGCCAGATTCACAAGAAATATACGCAACTCTCTGGATGATCTCTTGCCCATTAGTAGCACCACAATCACTGTGGCGTTTCCACCAAGAGCCATCAGAGCCGTCAAGGAATACAGGATAATGAGGAAAATTTGCATCTGTGGCCCAAGTGCTTCGAGAGATCTCAAGATTTCGTCCGTAGTGTAGGTGATATTTGAAGAATTGGGTTGGTCTTCCATGGTGCTATTCAGGTTAGTCAACTTTAAACAATGTCAAATGAATTTCTTGGTATATATATTCTTTTGTACATACGTTAACATTATTTAATTGTATATCATCTGTGTCGAGAACTGACAGTAAACAGTGTCTTGTAGAAGGTTCGTCACATAAGTAACAAATAATAGCAATGTATTATGAGATTTTCTGTTCAAGCTAAAATGTTTGATGGCTTAAAAAGTCCTCATCAATAAATTCGTAGTAATTAAATCTGAAGAAATTTTATTAAACAAACGTAAAGTTCTTGAGTATATAAAGGTTCATAATCCTTCAATGAATTCAGAGAATAAGAATAAAGAATGTTTTAATGTTTGACAGAGCATATTAGATGCACCACACAAAAAGTTGATTCCGATCTCCTACTATTTAAAGTTTTTAAAATTTCTTTATATAGTTAGAAGCATACTTTTAAAATCAAAAAAGATTTCTCGAAGTTTCCTTACGTCAATTACTAATGAGTCTTTCATATAAATTGTTCATGATATTTAAAATCACGGAGTATTTTATGCAATATAATTTTTTAAATAATTGCTTCAAATCTTTATAAATTTTTATTGTCCTTCGATTTTTGTTTAGATAAAATTTCAATTAACTACTATATAAAAGAAAACTTATAATTTCTTATTGGATGTTTTTAATTTTTTGTGAGTGAAAGATTTAAAAATTCATAAAATTTCGAAAAAGAAAAAAAAATTAATTACCAAAAGAACTGTATTAAAGCATTTTTCAATTAGAATAAATGATAATCATCAACTAAAAATTTAGATGTTTTTTTTAAAAGAAATCAAATTTACAAATTAAATAAAGTTTTCTGTTAAATATTATTAATTTTATTCTAGTAAAATCTGCTCTAAACAATTTTTTTTAAAGGGAGACATTATTTGTAGATATGTTTATAAAATAAAGGAAATGAGAAAAAAATGTAAGCAATATTATTTAATTTTTAAAATAAAAAATCATAAACAACAGTTTATATTTATAAAAATTAAAAGTTTAAAAAATAATCTTTTTAATTAAAAATGTTTCTAAGTAAATTCTTTTAAATCTAATTAAATAAGAAACATCATTTACCAAATTTAAAAATTATATTCTAATTTTAAAAAACAATCGAAAAAATGTAAGGTAAATATATTTTTTTCATCAATTTTTTTTTAATTAATCAAAGTTTTAAAACTCGATTTTTCAAATTTCTAAAATTCAAAGGTTATCCATTTGAATCAATCAAATCCTACCTTTTACAAATTTCACAATTTCTTCAAAATAACAAAACCAAACAATCCAAAACTTAATCCAAATAAATCGGAAAAAATCAGCTTATAAAATAATAATTATTATTTACCGCATTTTTTTTCCGATATCGAAGAAAAATAAATCACTAGTGAACGAATCGCGAGTGAACGAATTAAAGCACCAGGTCTCTCTCTATACGCGCTCGGATCTTTCTGAAGTTTGGAACAGAAATGCCGTTTCCGCGTACGGAGCGCAACATAAAATTCCCTCTGAGACTCTGGTGCGCATGCGTCATTACTCTAGTCCCTGATCAAAGTGAAGCTTGTCGGTGCCAGTTATCATTGTGAGTATTAATTTTGAGGGATAGGGCACTTCGGTTGGTCGCCCAAGATTCTTTTGAGGCGTATATTAAACTCTAGGGCAAAACGTGTTGCCCAATTTTAGCCATGAATAATGGATTGGCTCGAAGGGGGAAATAAATATCTTATGATCAACAAGTGAATTCTTTTGCTGGAATTTTTAAGTGAAAACCTATTCTTTTATTGAAAAAGTAATAATTGATGATTGACAGAGTTTTGTTATGGTAAACAATAATTTTTTTTTGAACAATTTGCCTGCCAATAGTTGAGAACAGATATGTAATCAGCAACGGCACAATGCTACAATAAATGCTTTCAATATAATTTCTTTAATTACTTTAAATATTAGAAAATAAACTAAATTATTAAGTGAAAATATATTTTTTTATTTGAAAAAGTAATATATGATGATGAACAGAATATTGTTATAGCTTTCGATAATTTTTTTTTTTTTTTGCTTGTTAATAGTAAGAACAGATATGTAATGATCAACATCATAATGCTTAATGCTACAATAAGAACATTGTTATAGTATTCGATCATTTTTTTTTAATTTGCTTGTTAATAGTAAGAACAGATATGTAATGATCAACATCATAATGCTACAATAAGAGTATTGTTATAGTATTCGATCATTTTTTTTGAACAATTTGCTTGTTAATAGTAAGAACAGATATGTAATGATCAACATCATAATGCTACAATAAGAGTATTGTTATAGTATTCGATCATTTTTTTTTGAACAATTTGCTTGTTAATAGTAAGAACAGATATGTAATGATCAACATCATAATGCTACAATAAGAGTATTGTTATAGTATTCGATCATTTTTTTTGAACAATTTGCTTGTTAATAGTAAGAACAGATATGTAATGATCAACATCATAATGCTACAATAAGAGTATTGTTATAGTATTCGATCATTTTTTTGAACAATTTGCTTGTTAATAGTAAGAACAGATATGTAATGATCAACATCATAATGCTACAATAAGAGTATTGTTATAGTATTCGATCATTTTTTTTGAACAATTTGCTTGTTAATAGTAAGAACAGATATGTAATGATCAACATCATAATGCTACAATAAGAGTATTGTTATAGTATTCGATCATTTTTTTGAACAATTTGCTTGTTAATAGTAAGAACAGATATGTAATGATCAACATCATAATGCTACAATAAGAGTATTGTTATAGTATTCGATCATTTTTTTTTTGAACAATTTGCTTGTTAATAGTAAGAACAGATATGTAATGATCAACATCATAATGCTACAATAAGAGTATTGTTATAGTATTCGATCATTTTTTTGAACAATTTGCTTGTTAATAGTAAGAACAGATATGTAATGATCAACATCATAATGCTACAATAAGAGTATTGTTATAGTATTCGATCATTTTTTTGAACAATTTGCTTGTTAATAGTAAGAACAGATATGTAATGATCAACATCATAATGCTACAATAAGAGTATTGTTATAGTATTCGATCATTTTTTTTGAACAATTTGCTTGCTAATAGTAAGAACAGATATGTAATGATCAACATCATAATGCTACAATAAGAGTATTGTTATAGTATTCGATCATTTTTTTGAACAATTTGCTTGTAATAGTAAGAACAGATATGTAATGATCAACATCATAATGCTACAATAAGAGTATTGTTATAGTATTCGATCATTTTTTTGAACAATTTGCTTGTTAATAGTAAGAACAGATATGTAATGATCAACATCATAATGCTACAATAAGAGTATTGTTATAGTATTCGATCATTTTTTTGAACAATTTGCTTGTTAATAGTAAGAACAGATATGTAATGATCAACATCATAATGCTACAATAAGAGTATTGTTATAGTATTCGATCATTTTTTTTGAACAATTTGCTTGCTAATAGTAAGAGCAGACCACTAACACAGCAATTCTACAATAAATGGGTTCAATATAATATCGCTAATTACTTTAAACATCAGAATATAACTAAATTATATGAAAAACATTAAACTAATGTTATAAATTTATTTAAAACAATTTTAATTGGGGGAAATAAATAAATGATGATAATAAATGGTATTTTACGGTAGTAAATAACAATGGCTATTTTTAGTTGTACATTAATGCATCGAATGAATGCATTAATTACATGATCAAAGAGGGTTTTTTTTTATCTCTTGTATTCAAATGACTGAATATTTCTCTTTTAGAAATAAAAGTATAGAATTTAAATAGTAGCTAAAGTTTCATTATAAAGTATGAACAATTTCACTTTCCTACTTATAGAATGCTCTATTTTAAAATAAAGTACAGTTATAAAATTAGTGATAAGGCATTTTAGAAACGTTAGTTACATATAACAATGGGTTATTTTAATATATATATATATACTGTTAAATGGCAAGTAAAGCGAATTTTAACTTCCCTAACATTAAAGTCGATATAAATGCTAGATTAATCTAGTCTACCTCAAAGGTTTTAAAAAACATATGTGATATAAAAAAAGTTTAAAAAATTGTGTTTTTTTTTTACTTCTTTTCTAACGGAACTTGTTTATTTGTATGGTAGAAATAAATTGTTTTTTACGTTTGTAAATAGCAAATGCCTATTTTTAATAATATATGACTGTATATTCAATGCCTCGTATTAATGTATTAAATACGTGATCAGAAAGGGTTATTATTATCATTTGTGTTCAAAGTGTTCAAACGAGTGAATAATTCTCTTTTAGAAGTAGAAATCGAAGATATAAAAATTACCTTTTTAACTTCAACCTTTTTAATTACCTTTTTTAACTACCTAACTTTTCTACTAAAAGAGCCGATATTTTAGATTAAAATACTATTATAAAATTATTTATAAGGCATTTTAGAAACGTTAGTTGACTATATAACATCGACTTATTTTGAATATATTCTGTTGAATGAAAAGTAATACGGAATGTTTACTTCCTATAAAATGATATTCCGATAATAATTCTTTGTCGATATAAATGTAAGAATACGATTTTGATACATCTCTTTTTAAAAATTATTTTACACTTCATCTCATGACCTTACAGTTATATTTTTTCAATTTCCGGGGAAATTATGGAATATTATGGATTATGGAATAGTGCATATTTTCCATATGATGCCTGATGGACGAGTGGCTAGCTCTTGGTACCACAGGTTTCGGGTTCCAGTCTCGGCGGTGCCATGGATGTTTGCAGTGGTTCGGAATCCACTTTAAACCGTAGGTCCCTGTCCAACATGATCGTTGAGCGTTTCAGGGGTATTGTTACTCCGCATCCGTAGTTTATTTTCAAGTTACACGCACCCCCTGTGTAGTGCTAAGTGAATAACGTCGGTGCAGCGCTTGCCTTAAGGCATCCAAGACAACTGTCTAAATATTTTCCAGCTGCATTAGAACAAAATATATATATATATTTTCCATATCATGTATTTTGAGTTTAAGACTCCGTGGAAGTGTTGCACAAGAAACTCGAAACGTTTCTTCTATGTATCCAATGAGTCAAAGTCAAGTTCAAAGTATTTAAAAAAAATTTCGAGAAGTGAATTTGAAAGTGACCAGAAAAGTGGATAGCCAATGCAGATTAATACGTTTTGAATACACTGGTTAAGTCGGACCCTCTTATAACAATGGAAAACTAGCTTATCTAGTCGAATGCGGAACAGACTTAACAGTAGTGGAACACCTGAAAATAATAGAAAATATTTCACGAACTGTTTTTTCAGTTCCATATTAATTTACAGCTCATAACCGTCAACAATGGCAAAATGTTTGTATATCCCACTAGTGATATTATCAAATTGGCCCTTTTTTAAAAAGTACAGTGACTGGAAATGAAATATCTATACTTTATGCAAATGTTACTCAAAATAGATTATGATCAAATCCAAAAGAAAAATCCATTCGTAGGAGTAAAACCATCCAAAGACGGTTTAGCTTTGCATTGGGTGGGATATAGAAGTGGTAGTATATTTGAAATTCATTGACAAAATATGTCATATCAGACATCTGTTGCCAACAACTGAGAAATTATTGCAGGTAGTGTGTAGGTTGAGCAACCACATTGTAACTGGGTGTGGTTATGATGATATACTTGTGGCACAGAGTGGAGAACTTATTGCTCTATTTCCAAATCCACAAACATCACACACATAAAATTAGAGACATGCATTTTAAGACAAGTAATTATAGATTCGTGGAAAGACTCCGCTCCTAAGTCGGAAATCCGACACTCGGCTACAAACAATGTGTAAAAATATACTTCCTCTTCGAGTGTTGGACAAGTGCTTAGATGACCATTTCTTCTGAACTCCAAAGGGGGCTCTCCTGCGAATGTAGGAGGAAATATGGTTACAAACGAGCTTTACTCACTAAACGAACTACATTACTCAATAGATGGAGTGCAATTCGTGACCAAAATTATTCTCAGACTCGCATTGCACGAATTAATCGATGAATTAGGATGGTAAATTTTACTTCATATATCTTATAATAGTTATATCAGATATTATTTGTTTAGGTCCTGTAGCTTAGGTCTGTACTTGATGGCATAATTTTGAGTAAAGGATAGAAAATCTAAAATTCTTTTTAAAGCAATTATTTTGCAAAACTAAAAATGTTCTCTCAAAATGGAATTAAAAAATTCCCGAAAGATGATTAGATGTCTTAGGATATGATGGGAAATATATTTATGATTGAATATGTGGAACAATAAACATGTTTTCCTTATAAAATTATCTATCTAAATACAGAATTTCATTCCGTTCAAATTTATATTACTGTTCAGGATATGAGTTTGTATACCATTAAAATAATTTACTCACAATCTACTAATATAGTTATATAATCACATATAATAACTATTCAAATTACATATACTAGTTTAGGGTGACTAGATAAATATTCATAAGCATAAAAAAGGAAATGGTTTAAAATGTGGGATTTGAATAATTGTAAGTCTGAAATAGGCAAGGTAAAAAAATGCGATTTAAGATATCAAGTAAAACATATTTTGTGTAATAGGAGAAAGGAATTCAGCTAATATCCTTTTCAGTTTAAAAAAAAAATGTTCAATTAAAATGTTAATAAAGTTTTATTTCCTTAATTAAATTATTGTTTTTATTTACAAATTGAAACAAACTGAATTTTTTTGTGTGAAAAAAAAAACACCTATAAAAAACAAAGGCCTTTACCTATTTTCAAAAACCTTGAAGACTATAGTACATATATATATCACTGAATTTATATATTTTTTTATCTGGTACTCAGCTATAAGGAAAAATTCTTATTAGTTATTTTTCTTATTAGTTATTTAATATATTTTCATAGTAAAATTGTGTCTTCTAAAATTCTTGTAAGAATCACTTTTTTTTATAAGTATAAGTTTAACATTCGCAATATATAAATGATAATAAATATAATTCAGATTTTTAAATGACAGAATTTATGATGTAAAGGTTAGAGACTGAAAGATCCAATATTTTTCTTAGAATATATTACTTTTCGTTTGATGTATCTCCGAAAATTCCTTTTTTATATGAAACTATAATTATTTTCAGTCAAAGTAGCCGTTAAATTAAATGAAACATTGCGAAACCAAATGGTTGAAAATCATGTTTTCCTTTTTGAAGATAAAAAAAAAAAATATTAGTAATTATTGAATTGGGGGAGATCGGATGGTTTTAAATTTATTTTTAGAAATATTCTTGAAGTTCAAATAGTGAAATCTATCTAAGTGATAGTCTTTTAATTTATTTTTGGTTCGTTTCAAATGTCGTACTAAAGAAATTAGCTTTTATTGAAAAGTTACTCTTGATTTCTTTGTGAATTTATTTTTATTAAAGTTGTTGTTGACTAATCCTCAATGTCCTGCAGTGCGGAACGGGCATCCCATGAGTGATCTATTTATCGATGGAGGGAAAGGGGACAGCTTCTGTTGTGATGGAGCACCCGTAGATAGAAGTCTGACTTTTGTTCCGTGACGTTCTTACTGTCATACGAGACTGGGACCTACTGCTTAAAGTGGATTCCAAACCACTACAAACATCTGTGCCACCACCGGGACTCGAACCAAAAACATGTGGAATCGAGAGCCAGAGCGCTAGCCACTAGACCATTATGTACATACATAATGTGTTAAATTAGTTGCAGTCAAAAGTTATTTTATTGTTTATACTAATGTATTTGAAATAAGTTAAATTCATTTTTAAAAAAAAAATACGTTTAGGATATTGGACAGTTTAAATGTGCCGTGAATGTATTGTTTGACCTCTCTTTTATTTTAGAAAGAAACCTACCGAAAAGGAAAATATTTCCTTGGACATTGAATTGATATTTATGACTCCCTGCACATAAAATATTAAACTTTCCCTTTCTTGGTTTATAACCTAAAATGTTCACTTTAGCAACGAGACGGTAAACAAAATTTCAGAAATGCAGTCTGAGATCCGACCATTAAGCACACACGAAAAATGAGATTATAATCTGCTAAAATGCTTTCCATTTTCATTATAATTTTTACTCTTCATTTTAATGTTGCCTTTACTTTTCGATATATATTTTTTTTTATATTTCTGTTAGTATATGTTACTAGGACTGTTAGGTCTGTTAGGTCCGTTATGAACTTAATATGTAATGAAATTATTTGCATTTGCTTCAAAATATTATTGTAAAAAAATGCATTATTTAATGTACGTTCTTTTACATTCATAGATTTCGTGCTCCACACTTATCTGCCACTAGCAGTTTGCGCAACTACAATATTTGGCACTACAGTCCATGGCGAGCCATTGCCCACTGGCAGATTTCAAGATATGAGATGTTTCTTTCTACAGCGTAGTTAGGGTTGTCAGCTTATACCCAAAGTCCTATTAGACTGGGATCTACTTTTTTAAAGTTTATTTCCTGTCACTACAAACATCCATAGCACCACTGGAGCCAGAATCTTGGGGCACCGGGAGCCAAAACGTTAGTCACAAGCCTCCTATCAGTATACCAACGGATAATAAATGGCTAATATATCCTTCCCTTCCTAATTGCATTTATTTTCATTAATTCGGGATAATTTATTTACATTCGTTGTTTGCATTCTCTTCATGCAGCCTATGAGCAACGTTTACACAAGCTCGTCTTCGTGTTTGTGATCAAGTATCCTGATTTCTGAAAACAATGACTTTATCAAAAACGACAGTGAATTAAAACATTATTTAGCCCCCCGCATGTATATTAGCTCCACCGATTGTCACTGAACCATGAACCAAACAATTATACTATATATTTTTAAAAAAAGTTTATACGTGATATGTATCGATGAAAGAGTGTGATTCGTAAAGTGGGAGGGCAATTTTGCATTAAAATCTTCCTGGAAAACTATTACCTTTCCTTCATCGACATCAATGAATTTCTCCTAGTCATAGGTGGAACATTATGTCCACAGATGTCTAAATAGTTAATAAATTAGTATAGATTAATTACTACTTAAAAAAAGATAATTTATTACATTTTTCATCGTTTGACTAGACGTTCAGTGAAAACGAACAAGGCCAGAGTGCGGAATGGCTTTGGTTCGAATCCATTGACAGCAATCGTTGCAGTTACGAGGAATTTCATAAATGAAGTTTTCATCCTACTTAAAGTACGTCAAGTTTCCTTGTGAAAGAGGTTGGGGTTTTTATACATACGACGCTTAAATGCGAGACAATTATGCTAAAAGTGTTCCTGAAAAAAATATCCTGTGTTAGACGTTTATCGCAGGACTATTGGTGATATACATACGTGGGCCAATTCATTCATTTAGGTTCAACTATAACAGCGTCTAAACAAAAATGTTCCCTTAAATACTAAGCACAACTAGAAATGTTACATTATGAAAATCTGGTTATGGTTTATTTCTCCCTTATAAATAATTCAAACAATGTGAAAAAAAAATCAAAAGCGAACCATTTTAGTAGCACCCATTACTGTTGCTAGCTGTAGTTCAGTAATGGATATAGGGCACGCCAAAAAAATACCAGAAACCTTCAGGATGGGTTTTCACTTAACGATACTAAAACTTCATGTATAACTCATGAAAAGTAAGAAAGTTTTGAAAGAAAACTAATCACTAATCATGTGAACGAGCTGCTACTATTGAAATGTAAACCAGCATCTGTATCATCCATCTTTACAATGTGATCGAAAAACTCATTAGTTTTAACTTTCCCAAAATACCAATTTCCATTCCTATGCATGCATAAGTCCACATAAATTTCTATATTATGTGCAGTGTTAAATCTCATGTCCCTGTGTTTATTTTATCCTATTTCTTATTTCATTTTAAGATTTTATTTGGTAACACTACTGTGGAAAAAAATATGACCAATTAGATTTTTTTTTTTCAAACACTCTTTATTTATTCTTGAAAATTTATTTCACCGCCTTCAAAGTAATCCCCTCCGGAAACAATGCACTTATGCCAACTTTTTTCCCAATCCTCAATGCATGCTAAAAAGTTATCGGCAGGCAGGGATGGCCTTCAAAGCATTCGGCGACTCACGTTGAATCTCTTCAATCTACTCAAAACGGTGTCCGCGGAGTGGTCTTTTGAGTTTAGGGAATAGTCAAAAGTCGCACGGTGTGAATACGGTGGTTGTGGAACGATATGGGCTTCAGTTTCGGTGAAAAATTCATAAAAAATTCATGCAGTGTGAGATGGCGCATTCAGTGTTTTCGGAACCAATCAAAATTTCACGCTTTTGGGGCCCAAAATGGAATTGACCGTTCTTTTGAAATTATAAGGTGAGGTGGATGGTCGACCAGAGCACTCTACGTCTTCATTGCGTTCTCTGCCTTCTTTGAACTGTTATACGACTTCTAAACATTTCTTTCCGATATAGGAATGCTCACCGAATGTCTTCTGCAACATTCTATACTTTGAGGCAAACCAAATTTAATGGGAGTTCTTGCTCAATTAATTCAGACATTTCAAAAATCGCGGAATCAGTTTTAGCGTCTCACAAAGCCAAGCGTACCTGAAATACTAATGAATATTTTGACGTCAAATTTAACACAGATGTCAAGGACAGTGCCTGTAACCTAAAAAAGAAAAAAAATATTGAAATTCCATAAGCCCCGGGAATTTTAAATTGAAAATTGGTCTTACTTTTTGGAGACAGTAGTATTATTGTAAAGTGCTTTGCAAGTAAAAATAGTGATCTTTTGTCTGAAATTGTAATTCATGTCAAAATGTTTTTTTTTTACATTCCTCTATTGATTTCTTCCAAATATTCGTATGATTTCTTTTTCTGTGTGTTTCTTTGTTTTTATAAAAACTGGATATATAGGGAATTTCGAATTAACAAACCAAAAGTTTACTTGGTATTAGAGAAGTAAAAAAACACTTTTGCGTGACGTAAATGTGCATTAGGATGCATATCTTTAAAAATTACAGGTGTAAATTACAAATTAAGCAATACAAATGATACACCTGGCGGAGTGGGCACTGATCTTCGACTTCAATCAAACCATTCTCATTTTCTACGATAGACAAATTTATGCTGGACTCCTTTTGCAGAATTTTGCTGGATAATTTTTGTATAACTATTTAAATAGATTTAAAACAAGAAATATAAAAACAAATTAAAGTCAATTCCTATTTTTTTTTCACTATATTGCAGAAAGTCCTTTATAAATAATTTTCATTCATTTTTTTTTAAGTTAGAAAAAATTCTCTCTCTCTCTCTACACACTTTCCATCTCTTTCACTCATTTATTCACGTGTTTCATTTTCCATTTTGTCCCCTCCTTGGTTCAGACTAGAACCCAGAAAGAAAAAAGAATCTGAAAAATAAATTTTTTTTCTAGCGATCTACACGCTTTGCCACTGACGGTATTTATTCCTAAACTTATATCCTGCTAAATATCTTATATAAGATAATTTTTTCTCCTATACAAAACTAAAACTTATTAATTAAATTTAATTAACAAATTAATATTTGAAAAATCTGTATTAACATCAAGTTTCATCCAATACAAGTTGAAATAAATGTATTTGAACTTGAATGGTTGAATAAAAATATTTTATTAACGATTGAAAATTTGAACAAGATATATATAGGGAGAGTATGAACTAATAGTGGGAATTTAAAAAGGATTCATCTTGTTTACAAACACAGTTAAAATAAATGAAGTTTCTTAATAAAGTACAAATTAGTTGGAATTTTTTAAAAAAATGAGGCTTAACAATTCATTATTTAATTGTGATTTTTTTTCACTAATTTAAAGTCTTCATATAATTAATTCATCACAGATATATTTTTATATGACCTGTCTGCAATCAATTAATAGTATGAAGACTTTAAAGAACGAAATTTAAAAGAAAAATCAAATATCAAAAATTAATATATTCAGTATTCATTAGTTGTGTTCTATTTTATTAAACTTTTATCTTCTATATAAAATTATTTTTATTTACATAAAAAATTACATTTGCAAAGAATACTGACTGAATATCCATATCTTAAAAATCCGATATTTCTATTGCTTTTTAAGTAGCTTAAATAATCTAAAACTTAGTTATAATTAATATCGAATTCAAAAAGTTTTTAACTGCGTATTTCTACACGAAATTACATATTATTCATTTACGAATACCTAATATTTTAATAATGAAATATGTTTATATGATCGGTTGCTTATGTTTTAAATCTAAGCAACCTTCAAAGGTTAAAAGTCAAACATCGTAAAACTTCTTTAATTAATTATACTTATGTATGTATTTATCCTGCCCTATATTTATTACTTGCATTAGAGGTAAATGAATAATCTATTTTAAACTAATTTATTTATGAATTTGTGTTGTTTTTAATGTAATACAATTTATGTAAATTTGATTTATATTTAATATCTAGTTTAAAAATTTCTAACTATAGTTTTCTACTAAAAATTACATATTCATTCATGTAAACCTAATAGATTAATAATGAAATATGTATATATGATCAATTTATTACGTTTAAAATCCAAGCATCTTTAAAACATTATTCATCAAGTGTCGTAAAGCGTCTTTAATTAAATATATATCTTTATGTATGACTTTATCCTATCAATTAATTACAATTAATTTATATTAATATAATTTATTTATTTTATGAATATTACATTCGATTATACCATTGAATTCCTTACTTAACTTCAAATCGAAGGTTTTGCATTCGTAAATTATTCATAAACTCAGGACAATTATATAAGTATTGATTTTCAACTATCGCATTTGATATCGTCAAAGAATATACAAGTAATAAAAACTAAATTTTGATTTTATAAAAATATTATTAAATATTGTGAAAACTTTCTAATAGCAATTAATGTTATTAATATTTCATTGAAACACAAAATGTCAACTTATGTGTGTTTTAAAAGTAATCTACCAGATATGTAAATTAATTTTCGTATAATTTTGCAAACGTGCGTTGACAAGAAATGGATAAAAACAACTTTACTTTAAAGTAATTATTATGAGAATTATAAAATCAGAAATTCATTGAGATGTTCAGATTTCCCATTTACTTTTTTAATCCTAAATATATTTTGGGTACATTTTGAAATTCGTTCTTTGCCAATGGGTTGCTAAAGATACAGCGTTATAGTGGCAAATCATCTACAGTGTCAAAAGAGAGGAATGAAGTAGAATGGAGGTATTTCTACCAATTACGAAATCTCAGGAAATCAACCAAGAAAATGATTACATAACTTTCTAACCGCACCAATTAAGTATTTCAAAATAAGCACTCATTTACTATTTTCTGTAACATTAATTGAACCAACGAGAATAGAATATTTAATTACTTTCTTGGCGCAATTCATTCTTGTTAACGCTGAAGCTTATCAAATTATGATTAACCCCATTAAATATATAAAAGCATAACCCATCTTTCTTTTTTGTGACTCTAATAAAGAAATAATAACTAACGAATGTATATAAAGAAGAGTGACAAAATCAATTTGTTTAGGAAAAGATAATACGTTTTGTGAATGTGTAGAATATTAGAGTCAAAATTAAGGTTGAAATATGGTCCAATAACAAGAGAAGGCTATCATTCAAAATGCGTAAGATTATCATGGCATATGTATGATGCATGTGCATGATAGTTAGCCAGTGCTTCGAAACGCGAGGAGACACGAAAGCAATTATAATAGCATTTGTGAGCGTCTCGCATCAACAATCGGCCTTCCTGGTTTAATGTTTTCTGAGTTTCCTGTGAACTCACTTACATATAACACACAAACGTGAGGCAATTACACTTAAAATTCTATCTGGAAAACGATAACTACTTCCCTTTGACCATCAGCTATTGCTTGGATAACGAAGTACCCGATGAAAGATAAAATCAAAATAAATGCAAATTCTAAATTTAAATAATATATTATTCATGACGAAATATAATTTATTGCGCTTGTGATTTAATTCCAATCCATTAAATATATAGCATGCAAATTTTTACAATCCATACCGGGCCTGAATAACTGAGAGCCAAGCACTCAGATGCTCGATGCCACAGGTTTCGGGAGTCCCGTTGGTGTCATGGATGTTTGTGGGGTTCGGAATCTACTCTAATCCGTAGGTCCCGTCTCATATAACTATAGAGCATTGGGAGTAAGGCTGACTACCCTACCCAGTAATAAAGGCAACGTCACGGAGCCAAATCAAACTTCTATCTACGGGTGCTTCCTCACAACAGAAGCTGTCCCATTTCCTTTCAACCGTGAAATCATGCGGGTTGGTGGGATTGGTCTATATGTCTACCAAGTGGGATAAAAAAAAATAAAAAAAAACACAGCAACACAATCCATACCGAACGGCATTTATTTTTTGAAACAGCGAATATTTTCCAGTTTAATTTGTGATAAGAACTGTACATTTGACGAAGATTGATAATCTAAAGCAAATACAAGGAAAAACTACATAGGTTAGTATAAATTTCAAATAAAACCGCTTAATGTTAGTTTACTTGTGGAACAAGAAAGCATTCATTTTCGAGGAGAAAAAAAATTAAAATTTAGTTTATATTCCATTGGTAGAAAAGAAAGTAGGTTAGAAGAATCACACATAAATATATTTTGCTTCTTTGTTGTTAACGTGCATAGTCCCTTAATTTTAAAAATTTCACTTCTTACAAACACATTTTTTCATTAAAGTAGGAACGGCATTAAACAAATTTTGTTCCTGGGAATGAGATAAAAGTTGAAGAACCTGGTGCTGTGAAATGATGAATGAGTTTCCCTAAAGTTACAGCGACGAAGATAGATTTTTTTAATCATCCCGAAATGTAAAAAGATAAGTTAAAAAGTTCTCCAAAC
Source organism: Caerostris darwini (assembly GCA_021605075.1). Classification (NCBI taxonomy): domain Eukaryota; kingdom Metazoa; phylum Arthropoda; class Arachnida; order Araneae; family Araneidae; genus Caerostris; species Caerostris darwini. Next base: position 13,679 of record BPLQ01011092.1, on the reverse strand, counting down.
ATTTAATATGAATGATAATTCGAAATCTAGAAAAAAATATTAAAATATTAACAAGGGCTAAATTACAAATATTTTTTATGTTCAAAATATAAATTTTACCTTAACTACGTATTAAGTAGTAATATATTTATTACTAAGAATTAATATTAAAAAATATCTTACATAATAAAATTAGTTTTTAATAAGTGATTCAAAAATTTATAAGTAGGTAAATGCTGTACAATTGCGTTTTGAATAAGATCATTTAAAGTAATATAAATTTTTTGCACTTTTATAAACCATACAAAATTATGATGCTTTAAAAAAAACATATCTTGATTTATGATAATATCTCAATACAAATTTTTCATTATAATTAACACATATGATTACAAATATATGAATTAATTATACTAAAAGCGTATCATATTATAGGATATTTAAAATTACAACAATGCAGTATACAAAAAAAAATTGTTTAAATAATTGTAATTATAATTCATATAAAATGATTGTTTCTTAAATATAATTTTAATATCAACATTTTGATGTTGATGCAGAATCAATACATTTTTGTTTTAAATTTAGAAAACTGAAATTTCCATCTTTTGTTTATTTAACATTTTGTTTTCCAACATACACATACATATAGATAAAGGTAATATAATAATAGATATAGATAATAATAAACATACTTATAGTTTTACATATAGATAAAGTAACTTGATATATAGCATAAAAGTAAAAATCATATAAAAATATCACTTTATCAGCATAAATCACATAAAAGTAGCATCATAAAAATACTAACAGCCTTTTGTTGTGAGTAGCTAGAGAATAAAATGATTCGGAAATATAAATACAAAAGAGTAAAAATGTTTAGTAACAAATTATATACAAATGCAGCAAAAAATTAAAAAATAATGTTTTTAATTTAAAATAATTTGTATTGTTGAAAATTGTTTTTTAAACCTAACGATTGTTAGATAAATGTATTATGAATATAAGAACTTCAAAAAAATTATAACAAAAACTACCATTTCAATTATTTCGTTAAAACTATGGAAAAAAATTAAAATAATATACAACCTTGAATTTATATTGTCCTTACCTAAATCTTTGACTAATTAAAATCAATAATTTTACAATTAACTTCCCAATGTAAAGAACTAATTATGCGAAAATGAGTTAAACACTTCGTATTTTTTAATAATTAATTTTTGATTGTAAAATCCCAAATAACTGTTGAAGTTTTCAGTTTGATTATTTCTCTATTTTTTTAGAATTTCTAAAATGAAAAAAACATTCAAATAATTAATATTTTGCATCAAAATAGGAATCGAAAGCAATTATTCTAATTTCTATTTCTTTTGAAATATTTCATTCATTTCTTACAGATACATAATCAAACTTCCATCGAAAAATTAACACCAATATCTTCGAAACATTGGTTTTTTTTTTAAAAGACATTGTTCTTCTTTTATTTTGAATGTAATTATTTTTCCCTTTCTCTAGACTGTTTTATTCTTTGCTCGAAATGTTTTTCTGCTCAATTGTATAGGATTATTAATTCCAGAAAAAAGTGAATTTATAAATACAAAAATATGGATTACGTTACAAAATCTGCATACTTCTCTGATAAAAAGATTCTCACAAAAAGATATAACCTTGAACTCAAAGTTAATAGATCTTTCTTTCAACGACTGATTGACATTTACGTTAGACATTGGACTTCGCACGTTTTTCGTTCGCTAATTATACTTTGGAACTGATAATGGGAGAGGGAGAAAGAGAAAAGGGAGTGTGAGAAGTGGAGTGCAGAGTTCCAAGAAGTAAGGGGGATACAAAAACCCTTTAATGAACTGATTTTTAAGATGATTTGTTACATAACTGTTTTGTGTGTTATGCGTTGAAATCGAAATTTATAAGCCGCATTCAAAAAAGTAAGATTAATCATATAAACAAATCCATCTTATTATTTTCGTAAAGAAATTTTTAAGCAATTTATGAGTTTCATTTTAAATCTCAACTTCAAAACAGAAAGCGTAACTTATAATTTATAAGCAATTATAGTAAATATAAAAATTCTAGACATATACACTAAGAAAAATTAAAATTAGAAGCGATTGTTGAATCTTTAACAATTAACTTTTTAATTATTAGAATAAAATTTTCATAGAATTAATAGTTAATTTTCAATTAACAATTGACTATTAAAACATATTTTTTAATTCCCATTGCACTGATATGAAAATTGAGTATAATAACAATGTCTTAAATTAATTATCGTCTACGGTAAATCTTAAGAGACTCAGACAGTTCTTGCAACTTCCATTTAAAATTCATTATTCAGTTATTACATATGAGGTAGATTTACACAATTAAATTTCGAAAACTTAGAGATTCTTTGAAAAAATTACTGTAATCATATAGTCTATTAATGGGTAAATTAGCCTTCAGAAATTCAAAATGTATTTTTAGTCATAATAAACAATTAAATATACTTAAAGAAAAGGCGATTCTTTACAGTACGTGGATGTAGTATTAGGAAAAAATAGCGCATTAAGAAATTTAAAAACGTGATTCCAACCACCATTGTCCACATAATGGCCAAAATTAAGCGGGTGATCTTGATTTGGCTTGGCTAGTAATTTCGTTTATACTCACCAATGCTGATTCATTTCAATTTATCCAAATGCTATCAAAATAAAAGTCACACTGCGATGTGAATTGAAAAATTAGAATTAAGACAAATATCATGGCCAAAAAAATTATAATGAGAAAACTATAATTACCGAGAAAAATTATGATAAAGTCTATCAAATTTCAAAGATCTCACGTTGAGCTTTGACAATGATTTTGAATAAAATCAATTACTGTATATTAATACTGACAACCAAAAGAAAACTTAATAATCAGGATAGACATAAAGGCGAAATGACATCGGTCACATGTTTCAGGTTCGAGCCACTCGGCCATTCAGGTCCCTTTGTTGAAGACATTGCTTCGAACAACGAGGAATCTGATGACACTTGTTGTGTTCAGAATCTTACCTCGTTATTCAGACCATCCGGTGGGAGTGTTTCGGGTTTTCACCCATATTATACTCAAATACAGTGTAGTTCTCCATAAAAGTCCTCCAGAAAGATAGTACTCTCCTTCTTCAGCCTCATGGAGCCATGTCAGACTTCTACGTACCAGTGCTCCTTCACAAGCTGACCTTCAACTTCCTCTTCCCATGAGAACATACTGGTTCGTGAACTTAGTCTAGATGTTGCTGTTTACAAAGTGTGATAGGAAAAAAAAAGTATTTTTAACATGGAAAATTTATAAATGGCTTGAGATATAAATTATAGTTAACCAACTGGAAATTTCCTGAAAAATATATCAGAGTATGGGGAAAAAAAAAAAACTTACTTAAAAAAACATTTTAAATGTCTGATTTCGCTAATGAAATTATGCATTATTTTACTCAAAATTCTTGAAAAGTATCTTCATAAAATTTATTTACATCATTTTAATTCGATAATTTATTTACATCATTTTAATTCGAGAATTTATTTACATCATTTTAATTCGAGAATTTATTTACATATTTTAATGATTTTATTTATATCGCTTTTGTTAACATCATTTTGGATCTTACCACTAATTATCGTGCAAGAGAACATAGATTCGATTTCGCTAGTAGCGCACGTTTATGTTGCTGTTTTGATAAACAAGTAAAATCTGATAGAGAATCTCGCATCGAGCTCTGACTGATTGGTGGAATTCTATCTCTTGTGTGTTACACACAAATGAAAAGTAAAATTCTCATAAATTGCTTTCTTTTTATAGTATGATGTAGCTTGATCGAAGTGGTGTCTCAACATTTAGATCGATAAATGTATAAAAGTGTAAGACAATAAATACTTTTGGAAAGCATGTTATTACATCTCCCAGAAAATGTTTTAAATAATTTATATCATTTTTTTTTTTTTACTATAATAAAGAAAATTAATGATTTTTTTTGTCCTTCTTAAAGATTTGAAAAATAATTCAAAACATTTCTTTAAAACAAAATTCTTTTAATGTTTCGCATAAAGTTGCGAATAAGATTGTGTAAAACTTACTAAAAATATTATTCAATATGCTTCAAAAATATATTTATATAATAATATTTTTTTCGAAAAAGTGAGTAATGCTATTTGCAAACACTTGATGTATAGTCCTAGCATATCTTTCTCACCATGCAACTTGTCTATATTGAATTTTTCTGCTAAATCATATTTGGAGAGTTGTAAGGCAACACATCATTTACAGCATGCTGACAGTTTTTTGTTATGCTTCGCGGCGTAATTTATTGTTGCAGCTAAAGCCTATAGATAGAGAAATATGTCATAGTCGCCATAAAATGATACATCACATACTGATGTTTATTTTTGTGAAATAATGTAAATACGGCATCATGGAATATAAATCGAAAAAGTAATAACATTTTGAATATTTAATCTTATATCAAATACAAAAAATATAGTAAGTAATGGTGAAATTTTGTGAGAAGTTGTTTAAATAAATTTTTCAATCTTTTTTTATTTTGGTCAGTTTTTAAAATTTAGTATATAGTCCTCGAATTATACAAATAAATAAATAAACGAATCTATTAATGATAAGAACTACTAGTACAATCACACAACAATTAATCAATCACACATTCTGTTGCACCACTGATGATAAATATAAATAAGTAAATAGGTTTATGTATCCTATGTTTTATTCTTTTTTTTAATAATATGCTGTTTTTTTTAATTTTATTTTTTTATGCTGCTTTGATTTCTTACTAACCATTTCTTCTCTAAATTTTAGTTCAGTGTTTATATTATAACTGTTGTATGGAAACAATATACAATGATTTAGATATGCAAATCAATGTTTATATATGTAAAAAAAAATTAAAACTGCAAACGAAATTTTTGTTCACAGAATTTTTACATTTCCAGGGCTACATTTACAGGGGCAATTGGGCTACATTTCCAAATCCTACCTATATGCAAATTTTTTACATAATTGGTGGTCCTGTTGAATGTCTAGATATATTGAACTCTCGCATAGTTTGACATCGTTAAAGAGATAGCTTATGTCTAATGTTCTATATACGCATTGGTTCTTAATGTTTTTTAATATGTGGTCTCACATATACACCATGTGTGGCTTCAAAAAACAATTCCGATAGGAGAGTTTCAGCTAATTATTAATTTGTTGAGTCCTAAATGTAAGTAAAAAAAAAGCATTGCCATTTTTAATAAAAATATTATATGTTAATATTTACTATAATGTACTGTAAACTATAAGAATTGAGGAAATAATGTTATTAAAGGCACCTGCTTTCGTATCCAAGTATATTTAGTTTTTTTTTTTATTGTAGTATTTACCACAAGTACGTAGATCATGTGTTAACGTGGTTCCACTCTAGAAAATTAAAATAATACGCGTTTACGAAAGCAGAACGAATTCAAAGCAGATGGATGATATATTGGTTACATTGTAGCAGCTAACAGACAGAAAAGTTTTGCAACTTTTTTTTTTTTTTCATGCTAAAATGCAAGGTGAACATGTCTCTTGTGGCTTAGCTCCAAGAGTGTACGTTTAGAGCGGCACTAAAAGGTTCAACGTTTAGTTTATCTTTTGCATAGAATATGCATTTATAGAACGAGCTCCAAAAAATCGTCTGTAAAACTTTTTAAACCTATTTTTTATTTGAAAACAAGTTGAATTCGCATGAGTATTTATAGTAATAGATTATTTACTATTTTAACATTAATTATGTTAAGTTATAAATATAAGCAAAAAAACTTATTACCATATTTTAATAAAAATATTTTATATTAATATTTGCTAAAATATACTTCAAGTTATAAGAATTGAGCAAAAAATGTTATTAAAAGCACCTGTTTTCGTAACAGGGTATATTTACGTTGTTTTTATTGAATTATTTACCTATTATTATTTGCACGTAGATCATGAGTTGGTGTGGTTCCACTTAAAAACAAAAAATAATACGTGTTCACGAAAGCAGAACGAATTCAAAACAGGTGCTTGATATATTGGTTACATTGTTGACGCTGTAAGAGAGAAAAGTTTTGCAACTTTTTTTCTTTCATGCTAAAATGCAAAGTGAAGATGTCTCTTGTGGCTCAGATTTCAGAGTGGACGTTTAAAGGAGAACTAAAATGATCCACGTTTAGTTTAGTGTTTGCACTGCAACGAGCTTCAGAAAATCGTCTATTGTAAAGCTTTTTAAACTTAATTTTTTTATTTGAAAAACAAGTTGAATTCGAATAGGTATACATAGAAGCAGATTATTTATTAAAACCAGAAAATAATATTTTTTAATTTGTTTTCAAAAGCTTATGACTTCCAAAGTTTGAGTTGGCAAAGTTCCTGAATCCTTTTAAACAACATATTGTTATTATTTAAACAGATTAGCGTGATACAAATGTAAAATTCGCTGTAAACTACTAATCCCTTTTTACCTGGTAGCATTCATTCTGTTTTTTGAGTTTCAGGAAATAAATAGAAATCTAATTATTTAATATTCATATTTAAATGCAAAGTTAGCTAAATAAACATCGATTCTTTTATGATTATTTTGGGAAATTAAAATATCAATTATTTAAATTTAATCATGCTTTTTATTTTATTAACAGGTATATTTAACGATATTTACTTTTTATGCTTATGAGTGACATTGTTAAAAATCATTTAAAAAATTATTTAATTTTGAACTTATGTATGTTAAATGCTTTATAGTTGATTAACTATTTTTGTGTATACTTAATTGACAATACTCCTTAAATGATTCTCTTTGAACTTAATGAATTATTTGTAATCTGTATTTTTTTCCCCTCAGATTTCTCCAGTCAATTTTTTTTTTTTTTTTTTTTTTTTTGTTAGAAATCATTTATTTAAAACCAAGAATATTTGTAAAATCTTTACTTTTTAACTTTATAATCTTCTGATTTTTATTTATTTGTATTATTTTAAAACTTTTATTTACTCGTTATGTATGCATTTGACAAATAATATCTTTTTTGTGCGTTTAAAATTGTACAGCTTTTTATTGTTCCCCATGAGGGAAGGTTTCCATTTCAATCAATGAAATCTAATAAAAAAGATGGTGATATGCATATTTTTTTTTTTATTCTCCTGTTCAGAAAAAAATGTATTTATGCCATTTATTTACATTAAAAATAATTAAAAAATAACTATTTGCTTGGAACAAATACAAAAAAAAAATTATTTTTAAAATTTTAGTTTTAAGATTACATATTTTTTTATTCTTTAATCGTTTGGATAAAAATATAAAATGACGATTTTTCGTTTTAACAATTAAATTCCTTAAAACATTTTTCATTTTTGAAAAAATAATAAGTTATTAAACTATTAAATATTATATATTTGAAAAAAATCAAAATAAAACATTTTTGTAGTTATTTTTAAATGAATTCTTTCAAAGGATTAATGGCATCCTTTTCAGATTATATATCTTCTTTCAAGCACCTGTTTATGAAGTATTTTATTTATATTTTACAGTAAAATAAATACACATCCATTATTAGCAACATAATTCGAGATGAGTTTTTATCTAAAGAAAAAATCTTACACCAACAGAACTTATAAAAATTATAATTTAATTATGATCTTTAGAAAAAAAAATACACTCACCTAGCAAATTGAAATTCATTGCTATTTGCTTTGTTCCATATTCTATTCATTCATGTTATGATAAAATCACACCTGGTATTAGTACGTCGAATTATATCAAAATATCAACAAACATAACGTCCGTATCTTCGATATACATTCTCAAATTTATATTTGAGTTGCTTCATAAAAAGAAATCTTTGGAGATGAAATATCATCTGATTTTCCTCCTCCTACTTTAGATGACGTCCTCCTATTTTATGATTTTTAAGATGCTTGGACTAAGATGCGAGATCACATATTGCTGGGTGTGACGTCATTTTACTGTACTAACCTAATGCTTATACTGTTTTTACAATACTAGCCTAATTATAGTCAGCTTAGTTACAGATTTATTGTGAAACACATGAGAAAAATGAACATCGACAAACGAGATAAAAAGCATTAATCGAGTAAGGAACATTATTAACTTTCTTTAAAATCCTTTACATAATCATTTTCTTTAAACATAAATAATTAAAAAAATATATATATATAAACTATTATTCAATAAAGAATTCCATCCACCTTTTTTCATAATATTAATAATAAGATATTAAACAACAGTAAATATTATAATATCATATATTGATGTAAAATTCTTTGATAACTAGAGAGTTTTGAAAATTTTAAAATTATTTCTCTGTGTTATATTAATACTATTTATTTACTTTTCTTTTCTTACGGGAGATAATATTTTAAAAATTGTTAACTAAACATTATTTCAATTAAAATGCTAAATTATTTCCATCTTCATGAATGTAATAGTTTCGAAACTGTTAGAGATATAAAAATATATTTGAAAAGTTCTAGTACTATATACTATGAAGACAGCATCAACAAATGAAAATCTTTCAAACAACAAATTATAACGCATCTGAAATGAAAAGAATTTATTATACTACTACTTAATTTTCTTTTAGGAATGTAAATTATTTGTCGGTGTTTTTTATCGTTTAAAAAGTATCTTTACAAATTTATTAAAATTTATTCGTTTATTTGAATTCAAATTAACTCGCATGATCTATATATCGCAAAGTTAAAGATATATTAAATATTTTTTCCTCGTACAATCGAAATTGAATAATTTAGCAGGACTTATTTGCAAAATCTTTAAATTGAACCTCTGAAACCTGAAGGTAAACATGTAATATAAATGAAACATTTTTTAAAGTCAATTCCTACTTTTTTTCACTCCATTGCAGAAAGTCCTTTATAAATAATTTTCATCCATATTTTTAAGTTTAACTGGCGCCATCTATTGGTATATATATGTAACTTATATCTAAAAAAAATAAAATTAATTATATAAATTTAATTAAGGAATTAATATTTGAAAAAACTGTATTAGCATCCAGTGTCATCCACTACAAGTTCAAAAAACGGTATTTGAATGTGAGTGGATAAATAAAAAGTATTTTATTGACGATTGAAAATTTGAACAAGATATATATAGGGACAGTGTCAGCTAATAGAAGGAATTGAGAAAAGACGACATAAAGATAAAGATTTACGAAGGAAGAAATTCGTATTTAAAAAAAATCTTTCTTTTAAAACAACGTGATTTTAATCGAACTCACAATTTTTCTGAAGAGAATGGTATATATATAACAATATCGTATATTTGTATATTTTGTGGGTAAATCGATTAAACGTACTGTTGATACAGGCATATAAATCATAAGACATATGAATTAAAGTTTTAAATTAGAATATATTGATACACGTCTAAATAATCCCTTTTTGGCAAATAAAATTCTAACAGCCCTCACTAATTTTTTCTCCTCAAAATAATGACTGAAAAAGCAAAACCCGCTTGTATCTCGCACACTCGTAAATCTTTCGGGACAGTGACTTCTGGAGGAAGACACACCCTCGGACGTTCCTGCTCTCTCCAAGAAATTTCCAAGAGTGTTCCTCTTCCTTACCATCCTGTTCGCAGCTGAATATTTAATGTCCGTCTGGGAATCTCCCCTCCAAGAACTTCATTTTGTTGTTCCTACCACTCGTTGTGTCCTTCTCGGACGACAGGTTAGGCAGGAGGGAGGAGTGGGATTTACTTTTTTTTTTATCGCCCTGAAGTCATCAACGTTATTTGTTACTTTCGTAAAGCTTAGGGAAGATTAAATTCTTCATTCTAACAGTTTTCAGAATAACTCGCTTGTAAGCCTTTTAAGAAATAGGAGTTTCTTCGTAAAGTGTACTATGTTTTATAAAGAAGACAAGACTGTATTAAAATCATTTATATTCACTGAATGAATTATTATCTTTTTTTGTAAGAAGGTTCTCAATATAAATAAGTTCGACTTTATTAAACCATTTTTCTGATAACCTACTATCTTTTTTGGATATAAATTAATAATAAATATTGTAATTTTATAATTAATATTTATTTCATGTTAAAAAATAGTTAACATTAATTAGAAATTAATCTTAAAAAAATTATTCTGTTGATTGCATTTGGATTGATATCGATGGCAACGTTGTCTAGTGGGATTTTTTAATTTTTTTGTTAGTCATTAATTCTGTAATTCCATCACGTGATTATGGTTAATGGATTGTTGATGATATTGATCGTTGAGTTCTTAGCTGGCAAATTAGAAACGAATTTTTTCTTTCTATTAACTTGTGCCAACAAGACGTTATACTAGTATAAGATTCATGTTATCCCCAAAAGTGAAAATCTAGTAAATCTTTTAAACGTGTTAAAAACCTTCGCATCAAAACCTAAAAAAATCATGGAAAAACATGATGAATCTTTATAAAAATTCTAGTAAACCAATAATTATATACATTTTGACGAATTTAATTAAAAAGGCGTCGAGGAAAAAAGGCATGGTGATAAAATGTTATGTATAGTTACTCCAAGTAGGTAGTTGAATTAATTAAATTATCTTTAAATTATACTTTCTTAACTATTAATTTTAATGAAAGCATAGTTAATAGCTGCTTACATAGCTCGTGCTTATGCCTAATAAATATATATTGTTAATTTTAAAAAGACATCGAGTAGCAGGCTTCTTCAGAAATTTAAACGTCTGTTGATAATGTTATGATGAGCAAGGATAATGTCATAAAAAAACTAAATGAAGCTTAAAATATCTTTAAAAGTATTTGATGCATCTTTAATGCTTACTTAATAATTCTACTATTCTACCATAGGGAAGGCATTTTCTTGGTTAATTAATCTTGCTAGTCCTACCACCTTATGGTTACGTCATAGATAATTATTGGTTTGTCATTATTCTCAATGTTCTGCGCATGCTTTGAAATTCGTAAATTTATTTCAGATGACATCAACGTTATTTGTTACTTAAGAGAGAATGTATCCTTCACTTTTTAATAATTAGCATATTTTATTTGTGCATAATTCTTTTTAAAAATTATAATTTTTTTACAGAATTTCTTTTGTGGTATACTAAAGACAACTGTTTTAAAGATTGGTATCCATTCATCAAAAGAATGTCTAGTGTTTTTAAATGTTGTATATTTTTGAATGATACTATTTTAAATAAAATATATAATTGCTCTTAAACATTTTAAAGCTAAGCACTTGAATAAAAATTGTTTATTATATCTAGAGATTACGAATTATTATAAAGCTGATTTATAATAATGACAAAGTAAGTATTTCGTCTTATTAATGTTACTATCAGTTTAACAACTTTGATATATTATTTTTGGTAAGTTATTTTGGTATTTAATTAAACCATAGCTTAGCCAAAATATCAATCATGAATTCTGTAAACTGTTTGAGTGAGGGTCTATTCAACATCACAATTTGTTTGTATGCCACATAACAATTTATGCTATGCAAAACAATGATGTTATTTCAGGTACACAAAGCCATTAAAAAATAGCTCTTCATCATACACGTGTAAATTGATATTATTGGTATTTAACTAATACCTCAGTGTCCCAAAGTTATTATTTATCTCATATTTTTTAGATGAGCTGTAAATAAATTTGATACAAAGACATTCCAATAGCTCCACATTGGCAAATTTAGTTTCAGCAGGGTGGAACTCGCTCTTTCAGCACCATTTTTGTGGAAGAATGGACGTTTTGAACATATTATGTGATGTAATCAAAATATCTTTATAGATATGCATCATTATGTTTTGTTGATAAAACCATTTTAATATCGTTATCAACTATCTTTCTTTCTGTTTAGTTATCATGATCTTTCGATAGATATGTATCCTTGAGTTTTGTTTTTGATTCCATTTTTATATCTTTATCGACTTTCTTTCTTTTCGCATCGGTCATGTTATTGTAGCATCAGAGCTTGACCGACAGTAAGTAAAATAAAAAAATGATATTTTGGAACCCCTTGTATAAACGACTGGAGAATTCAGTAAAATAATATCATGGGTTGTAAGTAGTACAATTTATACAAATCTTATTTATATTTAATATATAATTAAAAACATTTCTAACTATGGATTTTTATTTAAAATTAAACTTATATAACTTAAGTTTATATAACTTAATAAATTAATTATGAATTTTGTATATATGATCCATTTATTATGTTTAAAATCTAAGCATCTTTAAAATGTTATGATTAAATGTCGTACGGCATCTTTAATTAAATATATATCTTTATGTATACATTTATCCTATTTATTAACTACAAATAATTTATTCAAAGTAATTTTTTTATTTCATGAATATTATATTCGTGAATGGTATTGGATTTCTTATTTAATTTCAAACCGAATATTTACATTCGTAAATTATTTATATCCTAAATCATTCATTCAAATTATTCATTATTCATTTGTTAATTATTCATAAATTTAGGTTAATTTTATATAGTATTTGTAACATTATTGAACAATCTATTAACTGAGATTACACATGTTTTACAATTATATTAGTAATTTTAAGACACTAAATGCACAGCATGCAAGTTTTTGCAATCCATACCAAAAGACATTTATTTTCTAAAACAAATGTCCAGCTTATTCTGTGATAAGAACTGTACATTTGACGAAGATTGATAATCCAAGGCAAATACAAGAAAAAAAAAGCAGGTCAGTATAAATTTCAAATAAAAACCACTTAATGTCAGTTTATTTGTAGATTATGACCACATTCATTTTCAAGGAGAAAAAAAATTAAGAGATAGTTTTTATTTCATTGGGTAGAAAAGATAATTTCAAAAAGTAGGTCATTAGAATCACACTTGAAATTAAATTTATTTTGCTTCTTCGTTGTTTATGTGCATAGTTCTATAATTTTAAAAATTTCACTTCTTACAAACGTTTTTCATTAAAGAAAATCCGCATTAAAAAAATTTTGTTTCCGGAATGAGATAAAATTTGAAAAACCTGATGATGTGAAATGATGAATGAGTTTCGCTCAAGTTACAGTGACGAAGATGTATTTTTTTAAATCATCCCGTAATGTAAAAATATAAGTTAAAAAGTTCTCCAAACATTTAATATGAATGATAATTCGAAATCTAGACAAAAATATTAAATAAAGCTAAATTACAAATATTTTTTATGTTCAAAATACAAATTTTTACTTAACTACGTATTAAATAGTAGTATATTTATTACTAAGAATTAATATTAAAAAATATTTTAAATTATAAAATTAGTTTTAATAAGTAAATCAAAAATTCCTAAGTAGGTAAATGGTGTAAAATTGTGTTTTGGATAAAATCCTTTAAAATAATATAATTTTTTTGCACTTTTATAAACCATAAAAAATTGTGATGCTTTAAAAAAAACGTATCTTAATTTATGATAATATCTCAATACAAATTTGTCATTTTAATTAACATATATGATTGCAAATATATGAATTAATTATAATAATATTATTTAATATAGTATATTTCAAATTACAATAGTACTGTATACAAAAAAAATATTTTATTCAAATAAATATAATTATAATTTATAGAAAAGGATTGTTTCTTCAATATAATTGCAATATTAACATTTTGATGTTAAGGCAATATA
>BPLQ01011088.1:0-30007 GCA_021605075.1 Caerostris darwini | reverse complement strand
ACAGTAACATGATAACATTACATAAATTCAATCCAAAGCGATTCCTTCTCTCCCGTAAGACAAGCAAACATATTGCAAAATTTGTTCTAGCAGTGAATCATATCCGTTCACACGAAGAGGGATAATGGGTTCATTTTAGATGTTAAAAAAATTTCTGATGTAAAGATTTAAACTTAAATAAATCAGTTAAAGGAGTAATCAGTAAATCAGTTAACGAATGAGACTTAATGAAAAATTGTTATTTCTCGAAAAATACTTTTTCATATTTTTTATTTAATATTTTATTTAATAATGTTGTTGTTTCTTATCCCACTTGGTTGCCCAAGTCCACGAGCCCATATGTACTCATGATTGAAGGGGAAGGAAGCAGCTTCTGTTGTGATGAAGCACCCGTAGGTAGAAGCCTGACTTTGGCTCCGTGACGCTCTTACAGTCATAGGAGACCGGGACCTACGGCTTAAAGTGGATTTCGAACCACTACAAACATCCATGGCACCGCCGGGATTCGAACCCGAAACCTGTGGCACCGAGCGCCAGAGCGCTAGACACTCGGCCATTCAGGTTCCCAAATTTGCCAACGGCATGCGGTGTTCCCAGGTGGTCACCCACCCAAGTACTGACCGCGCCCAATGATGCTTGACTTCGGTGATCTAACGAGAACCGGTATATTCAGCATGGTACGGCCGTTTGCTTGATTAATAATAGTTATTAAATAAAATATTAACTATTATTATTTATTTATTTAATATTTTTTATTTATTTTTTTAACTGTTTAATTACCAGTAAGATGCAATTATTTTCCACAAATATATTTGTAATCAGAGCTAAACAGTTTAAAGGAAAATTTGAACTAGAATTTTTTTTTTGATTATCTAATTTTAGTTCAAGAAATCGATCACGTCTTTTAAAATAGTTGGCAACTTGTTGGCATAAGACAATAGCTTCTTGTTGTAGTCATTTTTTTGCACTCTTTAAATTAATTAGGCCGGGATCTGCACTTTAACTTGGATTCCATGCCGCTGCCAGGATTTGAGTCTGAAACATGTGGTACCAAAGGCCAGAGCGCTATTCAATTGGCTATCAGGTCGCTCTAACAAGACGAATTTCACTAACTCAAGTAAACAAGACATGCATTAATTTTAGCTTAGAGGTTTGTAACGATGATTCAAAGCTCTCTGGTATATGCTACATTGGGCAGTTGATAAAGAAAAGGAAATACAGCTTTAAATTGCCAGAAGAATTTGTGCACAAGGGAAATATGTATAGATTCCAGGTTGTCCTTATCTATTGAATAGTAAGAACAGTAAAAACTCTAAACAACCAATTTGAATGCTGATGAAAGAGTCTTTATTAAAATATCATTAAAGATCACTCGTTTCTTAAGTTGAAACCAGTGTCTTTCTGATCTGCATTGTTTTTTATGTCAGCTAACTTACGCTACCACTCTGCTCCGAATGAGTTTAATGATATGTTAGTAATGCATATTCTGAATTTATATTATTAAAACCATTATTTGGAATTAATATTAATTACGTCAATTAATTACGTTTGTGGGAGAAAAATGTATATATGTATTTCTGTATAGTGTATATTTCTAATTTTTAAATTAGATGGAAGCCAACTAAACTAGTTATAAAAATATCATTAAAAAAATCATGATTATTTTTTAAACAATTTTGAATTTTCACTTCAGCAAAAACATTTTTTACTTTCATGGTTTTTTATAAAGTTGTTTTTGTGCTTTCGACTTAGAATCGATTCAGTTATGTAGAAACTCTTCTCAAGTATGATCTAAAATATCATTTATAGTGTTTTTGGCATAAAACATATGAATGGTATCTTTTCCTACAAAAAGTGTCTCATTTTTTATTCACGGTTATGGGATGAAATGTTTGCGAAGGATGGAGAGAACCATTTATTTTGTCGGAAATGGCCATCTGGACTTCTTTTGTCAACGTGGTGCTTTTTGAGACGCTCTTTTCCTATTTCTGCTGTAACTTGTTGCAAAACCAGTCTGAATATTTGAAAACCAAAATACGTATCAAATTACTTTTTGATTCACGTGGTGAAGTTTGATCGATAAAAATTCAATTTCCTCCAAGCAGTCTGTATCTTTATATTTGCAGATTTATATGCGTAATAGAATTGAGTAACTGAATATTGGTTATTTTAACAATTAGCTTATTTTGAATTCTACGAAATAATACAAAATTATTTTATGATGCCGCTAAACCAAATTAATTTTTTCCTCTACTAATCAAGAAAAACCTTATTATAACTGTAATTGTATATAAAATATTGTACCAAATTGGTTTCTTAGTGTATGACTTCTTAAAAAAAACAAATCCTAAAACTTCCTCAATTTAGTAATGATACAAAGCTTTTAAAACTCTAATCTTTCATGTACAGTCTCAGCAAAATAACTTGCAGGTCAATTTCAGGGATAATCACAAAAACAATAATTGCGTTGTTTACAACTCTTAAGGGAAAATCCCTACTATTATGATCATTATCGTAGAAACTTTTCTTGGCTTACTGAAAACAATAAATTTTTAATGATGAAAAATAGGTATTTTGTTTTTTAAACATACTGCATCCAATGTCCAACAAAAATAAAATTTATCAATTTGCTGACAAAATATTTTTCATAATTTGACATTATTTAAATCTTTTGACTCAGAGGGTGCCATGTTCAAATTTAGGCAAATGCCTATAATGTTCGCCTGATTTAATTTTATATATCGATTCAGTAATATGCATTATCTTAGATAAAACCTACACAATGCAAACATGATCGTTAAACAAATACTAATAGCTGTTGTGAACAAGATAAAATCTACTTCCATTATTTTTTTTATGAAGTTCATGAAGCTTCACGTAGTTTATATGAAACGTAGCCTGTGACAATTTGCAATTTGCAACCTTATAGCTATGCTACTGTTAATGCCGAAACATCTCGTAGTAGCAATAAGATTACGATAGTTTTCGATGCATCTTTGCTGTAAAACTGTGCTACTAATTTAAAATTTCAAACTTAACACATCACTTAATCAAAACAACCATTTTAACAAAATTTTATAAGTAAGAAGTAAATTTTGGATAATTTTATTGAAATTCCAACTCAATAAAACATATTTTCCTTCAATAAAATTAGTTTAGCCTAAACTTTTTTCTTCTTTCCAAATCTTGTTAAGTTTAAAAAAATTGTTGATGCCTCACCTTAAACATCAAACCAAATTATTTAAAATTTATCGCATTCAAAGCTTACAAAATATGATGAATATTTTCGAATTTGATAAAAAAAGTTTTATTCTTTATTCTTTTAACTATAAAACCAGACTTCATTTTCTACAAACTATTTTGGTTATAAAATAATTTCCATACATCCACAAATTTTACACTGCATTGTTAGAAAATGAAATTAAAAATCAAGTAAAAAAAGGACCACAATGAAGAGAGGTTGTTACTTTCTCGACCGAAAATGCTCGGAATATTAAAGCTTTTGCAGTTTACAGTTACAGTGAACAAAGCAAGTTCTAGAAGAAAATAAAAATGGTTCTGGTTTCACAAATGTCGTATTTCATCATTTTATTTCTTTCTATTTCTGGACAGAGGTAATTAATTTTTTAAGTTAATATTTACTTTGAAAGCTTATTTTATTCTTATACGTAGACAATTTTGGAAAAAATTATAACTAAGTATAAAAGTAAAACTTATTCAAAATACATAATAATCTCTTTTTTTTTATTCAGATGCGAAACTTTTTTTCGTAACTGTAACTGCAATTATCGTCTTTCGCTTGGGTGCTAAATTTCCTTTTTGTTAAAATTCTTCATTGAAAATAACGAAAAAAGATTTTGCGAAAATTTTTTTTCTCATGTTCTAAAAATGGTATGGAAATATAAAAATAAATAAAAAAATAAATGAATTGTTTAAGCAGCATTAATGTAAAAATACTTTTCTAATTGTTTTGCCTTAAATTTAAATGTTTTGAACGATTGCATATTATTTCAAAATTTTTTTTTAATTTTCACATAAATTAATGCAGTTTTGATCTATCATAAATTATTAGCTCGTAAATGTTATATCGTTGAACAGACTTATAATTTTTTGGATTAATTTATCTAATAAAAATAATTAATTATTTAGTTATTACATAATTTAAATAATTTATTAAAATATTTTTATTCTTTCACATTTAAAAAATAGAAACTAATTCGAACCATTTAACTAAAAAAGAAGATATGTATTCAAAACCTGAAATAATTTAATTGTAAAACTAACGTGAAATACCAATATTTGCTTTTTAATATCTCTTTTGCTGTTTTATGCTGAAATTATAAAACAACAGTATAAGTGTTTAATGTTTTATTATTACTTTAATTTATTATAATTTTTAAAGATATTTGTTATTGTGTATCCCACTTGGTAGACAGCAACATCTAGACCAGGGGTGGCCAACCCAAATGATCTTGCGGGACACTTTGGAAATGCGCCATAATTCCACGGGCCGCGTATAAAATTTTATATCCCCATATTAGATTTAGACCCACTATAGACATTTTGTGGAGTGAAAAATTTAAGTATAATGAGTTATTATTATTGTGTTTACTATCATTCGTACATGTAAACATATATAATACAATAATAATGATACTAAACGCACATTGTAAAGAAATATATAACTCTAAAAATCAAATATAAAAAATATATAAATATCATTGAAATAAAGAATATGAAATCATTCAAAAATATTTATTTTACTAGTGCGATATTTGTTTCTCCACTCTTTCACTTAGCTTTTGCAAATCAATGATCGAGCATCATGAGTTCCCAGAATATAATTTAATTATTCTGCGAACTCATAATTATAAACTCATAAATAAAACATTCAATATCTGTCATATATTCGCAAGAATATTTTAAAATCAAAGCTAATTTTTTCTTATAATTTCGACAGTAAATTTTTTAATATATGGATGCAAACATTATGCATTTTTTTAATACATCGGTTTTCACCATTATAACATAAACATAATTTGTAAAAGTTTAATAAATCTCACGGGCCGGAAAACTGTTTAAGGCAGGCCCCGGTTTGGCCATCCCTGATTCTAGACCAAGTCCAAAAACCCGTGTGTGGTCTCATGGAAGAAGGGAGAGGGAAGGCAGCTTCTGTTGTGATGGAGCACCTGTAGTAGAAGTCTGACTTGGCTCCGTGACGCTGACTTTTTAAGGTCTGTGGTTGTCAGCCTTACGCCCAACGCTTTGCAGTCATATTAAACCGAGACCCTATAGTTTAAATTGGATTCCGAACCACTAGAAACATCTTTAGCAATGCGGTATCTCGAACTATGTGGTACCGAACTCCATAGTGCTACTCATTCGGCCATCAGGCCTCTGAAGATGTTTTAAATATATTCATTTATTCAAATTATTTTTGATGTCTTCAAAAACTCTATTATTATTGTTGAACTTCATGGAAAAAAAATCATTAATATTTTTTTTAAAAAATCATATTACCAATCGTAAAAGCATTTTTACTTTTGGATAATAAATCTGCTTTCATTTATGTTATTTTTAATTGATTTAATGTCTCATATAATAAGAGCAACGAGAAAGCTAGATTGATAAAAGAAAATTGATCTCTGAATATAACAGTTTAAACAAGTAATATAAAAAAAAAATTATGTCAGTTCCTACTTTTTTTCACTCTATTGCAGAAAATCCTTTATAAATAATTTTCATTCAATTTTTTTAAAATTTATCTGGCGCCATCTATTGGTAGATGCATGCAACTTAAATCTAAAAAAAACTAAAATTAATTAATTAAATATAATTAATGAACTAATATTTGATAAAACTGTATTCAAAATTCTGTAAATTCTCTCTCTCTCTCACACACACACACTTTCTCTCTCTCACATGCATATTTTCCATCTCTCTCACTAATTCATTCACATGTTTCCTTTTCCATTTTGTTCACTCGTTGACTCAGACTAGAACCCAGAATGAAAAAAGAATCTGAAAAAGAAATTTTTTTCCAGCGATCTATACGCTTCGCCATTGACGGTATTTATTCATAAATTTATATCTTATATGAGATAAATTTTTTTCTCCCATATAAAACTAAAATTAATTAATTAAATTTAATGAATGAATTAATATTTGCAAAAACTGTATTAACATCGAGTGCCATCCACTACAAGTTCAAAAAATGTATTTGAACTTGAGTGGATGAATAAAAAATATTTCATGAACGATTGGAAATTTGAACAAGATATATAATTATATATAGGAAGTGTGTGAAACTAATAGTAGGAATTGAATAAAAGCATATTTGGATTTGGGCGCTTTTGGGCTCTTATGCTTTCAACCTGTTTGACCTTTTATACAACATATTCCACAATCAATCAAACAGCATTATAGAAAATCTCTAATGCTGTTTGATTTGAGGGAGAAAGATGCATTAAGGTGCACAATGTGGCTATAATAAGTAATTTTAGGTTCCAGAAACAGGAAATAAGATTTTCACCTATTCTCATCGACTTACAAAAACGTTTTAAACCCAATATTTCCTCTAAATACAATAACATTGCATCAAATTAAATTCGGAGTTATACAAAATTAATAAGGTCTTTTTTAAAAAAATACTTCACTTATGTACAGCATGAAAATATGTTACTTTCAGCTAGTAGTACACATTTTTTATTGAATACCTCTAAATAACATTTTCTGCGAAAAGGACTATAAATGGTAGAATTTTATATGGTATAATAATAATTGTTAAAATTTGGACTAAATTCCTACGTAAATTTTTATGTTATGTTTACAAGAGAAAACTATCGCGAAATTAATTGTAATTGCTTAAATTTTGTTTTTGATGCTAAAATATTTTCTCAGATATTTTCAAAATTTAAATAACATGCTTATTTTTTTTTATTTTGTTAAAAAACGTGTTATTGTTTTGTAAGCATGTATGAAAATTTTTTAATTTGTTATTCTTATAATTTCTTATGGTTTAACTTTTATTTGACTTCCTTTTTTGGAAAAATTGTTTTTGTTTCACAATAATCCATCATGCATATAGCATGACGTGGTGTAATCTTCTGTTAAAATGCAAACCTTTGCTTTAATAGCTTTATCCCAAATTAATAAATATATATTTATATTTAACTAATTTATTTATATATATATATATATATATATATATATTAATATTAATTTTGACACACACTATAGCAATTCCAATTCTATGCCCGATTATTTGACCGAATTAAAAAGAAAAATCTCAAACACTTCTAAGAGGAATTCATGAATTTATTTTCGATTTTCTAATTTCCAGAATTGTCAAACTTGAAGGAATTAGGGTAGAGCTTCTTCGTCACTATTGCATTTAAATTACACTGAGGTAATTATGACCTGAAGCTGTTTTACTTAAAAAAGGTTTAATAAAATAGGGTTAAAATAAAATAAGGTTTTAAAATTATAGGTTTTAATAGGGTTTAAAAATATGGTTAAAAAAAATAAGGTTTTAAAAAATATAGGTTTTAATAGGGTTAAAATAAAATAAGGTTTTAAAATTATAGGTTTTAATAGGGTTTAAAGATATGGTTAAAATAAAATAAGGTTTTAAAAAATATAGGTTTTAATAGGGTTAAAATAAAATAAGGTTTTAAAATTATAGGTTTTAATAGGGTTTAAAAATATGGTTAAAAAAAAAAAAATAAGGTTTTAAAAAATATAGGTTTTAATAGGGTTAAAATAAAATAAGGTTTTAAAATTATAGGTTTTAATAGGGTTTAAAAATATGGTTAAAATAAAATAAGGTTTTAAAAAATATAGGTTTTAATAGGGTTAAAATAAAATAAGGTTTTAAAATTATAGGTTTTAATAGGGTTTAAAAATATGGTTAAAAAAAAATAAGGTTTTAAAAAATAAAGGTTTTAATAGGGTTAAAATAAAATAAGGTTTTAAAATTATAGGTTTTAATAGGGTTTAAAAATATGGTTAAAATAAAATAAGGTTTTAAAAAATACAGGTTTTAATAGGGTTAAAATAAAATAAGTTTTTAAAATTATAGGTTTTAATAGGGTTTAAAAATATGGTTAAAATAAAATAAGGTTTTAAAAAATATAGGTTTTAATAGGGTTAAAATAAAACAAGGTTTTAAAATTATAGGTTTTAATAGGGTTTAAAAATATGGTTAAAATAAAATAAGGTTTTAAAAAATATAGGTTTTAATAGGGTTAAAATAAAATAAGGTTTTAAAATTATAGGTTTTAATAGGGTTTAAAAATATGGTAAAAATAAAATAAGGTTTTAAAAAATATAGGTTTTAATAGAGTTTAAAAATAAGGTTTTTAATTGTTTTCCATTTCCTTTTCTAATAAAGTTATGAATAAATTCATCAGCCAGTATAGACGACTATTATTATTTTTTATTTATAGAAACAAATAAGTAAAAATAAATACGAATATTTGCAATATCTAACTCAAAAATTCTGTGTTCAAGAGGCAGCGATACTAGTATTCCACAAAATTCTTCAATTTATAATCTTGGTAAAAAAGAGCGTTGCCATAATTGTCAATTATGCCATAACTGTTCCATACCATAATAAAATAGAATAATCATAACAAATGAGGTAAAATACATCATTTACTGCAATCATTAAACTTGATGTTTTTATAGTATTTCGAAATATAGTACATTAGTTCAACAGTTTTTAGAAGACTGACTTGCTTAAAACGTAAAACTACACAAAGTTTTATGAAATCCCTGAGCTGCAAATGGAAGCAATTTTCATATTGCTCACAACGGCTATTAATATTACTTATGTTTAACAATTACGTTTGCATTGTGGAGGTTTTGTCTAAAATAATACACATTACTGAATCGACACATAAAATTAATTTACATAAACATTATCAAAGCCTAAATAACCCTGTGAATCCAAAAGATTTAAATAACACCAAATTATCACAAAGAATTGGCAACAAATTGATCGATTTTAATACTGTTGGACAATGGATGCTCTGTCAGTTTAAAAACAAACTTACTAGTTTTCATCATTAGACACTTATTGTTTTAGGTAAGCCCTATAAAAGGTTTTTCCAATAATGATCTTAATAGTAGGGTTAGTTCCTTAAGTGTTGTGAACAACGCAGCTATTGTTTTTGCAATTATCCTTGAAATTGACCCGCAAGATGCTTGCTTGAGTCTTTAATGAAAGGTTAGAGTTCTAATAACTATGTAGTCAATACTAAATTGAAGAAGTTTTTAGGATTTGTTTTATTTTTTTAAATGTACTTACACTGAGAAAGCAAAAAAACTAATTTGGTGCAATATATTATTTACAATTGCAGTCATAATAATGTTTTTCCAGAATAGATAAGGAAAAGTTGAATTTTGTTTCTCGTCATCGTAGAATATTTTGTATTTGTTAGGAGAATGCAGAATACGCCAATTGTTTAAAATAACCAACATTCGGTTTTCTCGATTCGATTACGTATATAAATCTGCAAATAGAAAGTTATAGACAGCTTGGAGGAAATTGAATTTTTATCGATGAGACTTCACCACTTGAATCAAAAAGCAATTTGATACGTACTTTGGTTTTCACATATTCAGAACTGGTTTTGCAACAAATGTAGCAGAAAAAAGAAAAGAGCGTCTCAAAAAGCTCCACGTTGACAAAAGAAGTCCAGGTGGCCATTTTCGACAAAATAAATGGTTCTCTCCGCCCTTCGCAAACATTTCATCCCATAACCGTGAATAGAGAATGAGACACTTTTCGTAGGAAAAGATACTATTCTTGTGTTTTAGATTGAGTTTCACGCCAAAAAAAGCTGTAAATGATGTTTTGATCATACTTGAGAAGTGTTTTTCCGTAACTGCCTCCTGATGAAAAATTTTTTGTATGAAATGTTTTTACTAATACATATCTACGTATATAACTCGGCAATTCTGAGTTAGTTTCCGAAGAGACAACAATCTTAGGATTCCACAACATTCTTGAATTTTTATAATCTTATTGAGAGAGAACTTCGCAATATTGTCCCAGTTTTGCCATATATGCCCAGATACCATAATGAAATTAAATAATCATAATGAATCAGGTAAAATGTAACATTTATTGCAATAATTAATGTTGATATTTCTATGGTACTTTAAAATGTAGTACATTAATTTAGCAGTTTTTAAAAGATTGTCTTTGCTTAAAAAGTAACATCTGACATATGTATATAAAGTGAAATGTATTAATTCTGTGTTTAATAAGTTCAAGTTACTCAAAGGGATACATTAAAAAATATATGTATTAAGATTTTGATTTTATTCATTTGTATGAAAAATATATCGCATCTGGTAGTCCCTTCTTCTAATGCAGCTGGCAAATAGACCGTGATCTTTCGCCAGAAGGACTGCGCCGATGTTACTCACTTTGCATTACCCAGGGGGCGCGTGTAACTTGATGGTAAGCCACGAACGCGGAGTAACAATGCCCCCACAAACGCTCTACGATCCTATTAGGACCGGGATCTACGGTTTAAAGTGGATTCCGAACCACTACAAACCCTTGGGCAAAGCCGGGATTTGAACCCGATACCTGTAGTACCGAACGCCAGAGCGCTAGCCATTCGGCCATCAGGTCCCTGCATCTGGTAGTAATAATAATAGAAATAGTTACACAAGGGTAATTCCGATGTTAGGGACTTCCCCGATTTCTGGTTCGTGGAATTCTCGTTGCTACCCATGTGCCACTGGCACATTCCCTCGTTATGGAATTCTCCTGAATCTTGAATAATTTCCGAAATTAAAAGTGGGAATTCTCGCTGAATTCCAGAAAGCGGGGAAGTCCCTTGTTTCGTGGATTATTCATGCGTCACTATTAACTTACTTTTTATTTCATAGGATCCGTGATCAGTCGTAAAGTTAATGAGTTGATTATGGAAATTAGACAATAACATGTCTAGTAATAGAAAATAGCTTAATGGTAGTGAAACACGAAACAGAAAGATGCCAAAATAATAAAAGTGAGGAAAATAAATAAATAAAATAAGTCAATAGAGAGGAAGAAAAAAAAATTAACAATGCCGCGGAAATGAAGAAATTAGTCGAACCAAAAGTGGTAGTATAGCAACACTGATTCAGTACTAACACAGCACAACACATTCAGTACTAACAAGTGATGCACGTAATCAAAATCATTGAAATTGACTTAAAAATTTACATTTTCGTCATACATTACTGATAAGGGTCATTTTAAAGTATTAAATGATCAAGTGAAATGTGATCGAAAATGGACATTGTAAACCTAAAGACACCTTTAGGTAGTACTCTATTAAAAACAAAAAAATGATGATACTTTACACTGATGGGCCCCATTCATAGAAATTTGCCATTTGCTTCAGATTATTTATGCCTTTAAACATTAATAAGAAATAACTGTAATTTTTCATTACATTCAAACGGAGATAGTCAGGAAATAGTTTACTTCGTTTATGTATGTAGGATTTGTTTGTATGCTAAGCACTAGATGGAAACACATCACGGACTATGTGTCTTTCACACCAACCTTCTGCCATGTAGTGGTAGTATTGGACCTTGAACTCTGGCCCTGGAAGAAGGAAGAACCGCGTAGTTGGGCGCGAGAGAGGAACGCTGGGAGATGGCGAAACTGCAACGCGCTGTGTCAAGCAGCGGTAGAAAATGGTTGTGAATGATTAATTGTTAATGTAAATATTGATGTACATATATTCATTAAATATGTGTTGTTGAGACCAAACCAACGCTTCTTTATTTTGCTTTGGAAATACACCCATAGACACCCACTGCAAAAGTTCAGCTTTGTTTAGACTGGAGGAGAAGTCTAACAAAACTGTAGGTTCGGCCGGAATGCATCAGTTGAAACCGGTGTAACTCTACATAAATTGGGCTTCGGCTGGGATGCGTCTTTTCCAAACGCCCAAATCTACATGTATAAGTAGAATGATACGTTTTATGTATTTGAAATCCTCTGTGTATGGTCGTTACTGGGAGGCTAGGGCCCTTATGGGCTAAACATGTCACTATGTGATTTCTTTCGATTCTCCTTATTGTTTTCATGTTCTTTGTGTTCTTTTTCTTTTTTATTTTATTACTTATTGTAGCCTGTCATTGGAAATAAAAAAAAAATGTATTTGAAATGGAAAGTATAAAAAGATAAATTTTTTCTTCCGTTCCATTAAGTAACGTTTATGAAAAGACAATTGGAAATAGTTATTGATTATTGTTATCATCAATCTAAATCAGTATTTTGCTTCAAAATCAATGGGAATTGCTTCGAATTGTTTTTGCAATTGAGATTTTAACTCGTTGATTTGCCATAATGATTCTTCTATCGCAATTGATTTTGTTACAAAGAAATTAAATGATCCATCTTCATCTTTAGATAAATCCTGAAAAAAAAATCGAATAATTCTGCAAATAATAATCATCATTTATGCTTGACGTTTTTTATAAGATGTTGCTTTTAATGAAATCAAATAGTGCTACTAATAATATACTTATTTAGGCTTGCATTTTTCATAAGACGTTGCTTTTAGTAAACAGAAATAGTGCTACTAATTCTATATGTTATTTAAGCTTCCATGTTTTATATGATGTCGTTTTTAACCTTCCTTTATGAAAACGTATCCGCTTTCAAGCTATATTTTATGGCATATGGGATTTTCATTTTTATACCATGCATACCTAAAATGATGATAAGAAAATATCTTATCATCTAGGATTTTAATGTAATAATATTATTTTAAAAGAAGAAAGGAATTGGATAAAATTTTAATGTATATAACATTGAACACAAAGTCCTTTTTATATTGGGAAAAACATCAATGTTTAAAAAAGGGATTGAAATATTTTTAACATTTCGAAGATTTGTCAGGAGTAATACGTTCTATTTGAATTATAAATACAACAAAAAATACTTAAAATACCTTACATATTTTAATACTTTTAAAATGCCTTAAAACTTTTTAACATTGATCAATAAATTTAAATTTTTGTCTGTTATTAATTTGAATGGCTGTTTGTTTTGTAACATTGGTTCTGATTTCAAATTTCCATTGCATATTTTGAAATAGGTAAGGTTTTTTTTTTGTTATACGAAATTAAAAATTCATATTAAAGTGATTATTTCTATTTAATTTACTTATATGCATTAATCTAAATCAAAATATAGTTTTTAACGATTTTATACTGCATTTACTTGAAGAATATCCTTTCTTATTGTCCACAAAGAAGCAAGCATATATGGATTTTGATTTTCCTGGTAATGCTTTTCCACTGTTGAAAATTATTATTATTTTTTTCTAATGAAGATGGCAAACACTGAGACACTTGGTCGTGGATGCCTTAAGGCAAGCTCTGCACAAACGTTACTCACTTTGCATTACCCAGGGGGCGCGTGTCACTTGAAGATAAGCCACGGACGCGGAGTAACAATGCCCCCGCAACGCTCTACGATCCTATTCGACCGGGACCTACAGTTTAAAGTGGATTCTGAACCACTACAACATCCATGGCACCGCCGGGACTCGAACCCGAAACCTGTGGTACCGAGCGCCAGAGCGCTAGCCACTCGGCCATCGCCCTCCACTGTTGAAATAACTTGGTGAAATAGCTCATAACGCCGACAGTTTCAAGAACAAAGTCAAAGTGGAAATATAGAAAATGTATTTTTAGAAACATGTTACATCCCAGAGCTTTATTATTTTGAAGCTGTTCTGAAATTGTTGTCCATAGTTATCAGCTTTTATATTGCCTAGAAATTCAGTTATGACCTTTTTAAAATACTTCCATGCAACCTTTTCACCCCCATACAAACTTTCATCAAAGTCATAGTTCTTCATAAACACCTTTATTTGTTAACATATAAATATATCCTCTTTTATTTTAGTCTCATCCTAGGGAATTTGTTTTTTAAGTATAGGAAAATTGGACCACATTCAACCATCGCCATAACAAAATTTGTCATTAATCCGAGTTTGATGGGCAATTGAGAAAAATATACGTGATCAAGATTTACAAGTTGTTGAGAATTACGTTTTTTGTCGGGGAATGAGATTTCTTTAAGGTCATTGATTTTTGACATATTGATTTTTGTAATCGCTGCTATGCTATTCGTATAGAAAACAAAATTTAGCATAACCTTGTTGAACTCCGAACTAAAGTTGTATAATTTATCAAATCGCCGTATGTAAATATTCCAAGAATGCTGTTAGTATTGCATCTTTGATAGCAAAATCTTTAATGTCGTCATACTTCTCTTTCATATGTGCTGTATAGACAAGATGAATCGTAATTTTCTCATTACAAATATGAAAAAATTGAGTTCAGAGGAATTTATATACAATCTCCTTTTTTTAATTATCTAAATCACTCGGTAATGAATCAACATCAATACAGTAATTCTGAGGAAAACAAGCTTTGGAGATATTGTTCCCATCTACGATAAGAAGAAATGTTTGTTCCCTTCCTAAGAAAACCGCTTCTTCCGCTTTAACTGTTCTGCCTAACCTTTTGATAAATTTAGATCAGAAACTAGATCTTTGATTCCAAACTGATTGATTCTATAATTTTCTGTAGAATCTCCACCAATTTCTGGGACTTAGATGCGTCTTTTTCTGGATTTACTTTCAGAAAACTTTGGCGATAAAGATTTGCAATTAACTCCAACTTCTAGGTGGTGCTGGAATTGAAAGATTGTATATGTGAGGAATAAACACGATAGCTGAAGGAAGGTTGATATATTTATTGGTTTTCTTGGTATTTCTTGTTATTCCAGAACTTTCTTCATACAAAAATAATAGTCTGTGAAGTGGTCCTTCCATACTACTGAAATTGCAAATGAATCATATCATGACTTTTCATTAAACCAGCCATTAAATAATGTTACACAAGACGTACAACAAATATGAGGGATCGAAGTTTTGTCCTGATCACTGATTGTGCTGATTTGTCTGATTTGACATCCCGAAGTATTCATATTTTATCAAGAAAGCAATATTCCTTTTTGGAACTTCACTGTTAGTTCACCACAAACATAATAGAAATCGTTTGGATATTTTTCACAATTTCGTGGCATTTTAAAGAATCCGTTCGTACAAAAATAAACATTCGAACGAATAGTAAAGAAAATAAGATGAAAAGTAAAATTTACTATGAATTAATATAAATAATACTATTTTACTTTATAATATAAATACTTTTTCAATTCAACACGCAAATATAAACAAAAAAGAAGAGACTCACGTAAATGACGCGCCGAGATCATCAAGTTGGTTTGACAGATCTGCTGTGTATTTAATATCTTTATTAGAATCTATGATGTAATAAATTGTGGACGATTATTTCTATTAATAAGGCTGCAAGTAAATAGAGTTACATCAAACAAGACATTTTACTATCTGTGAAATAATATATATATATGTGGGAAATTACAAAAAATTTGAGTCCGGTGAGCAAATGTTTATTTCTCTTACTTTTATCTTTGTTTCTCTTATTTATTTTATTTTTTTACTCTCTCTTTGTTATTTCTCTTATTCTATTATTAAATCTTTATTTTTATTTAATTTTTCTTTCACTTTTGGCGGTCATATTCAGCATAGCAAACATACAATTATTATTATCAATTATTCATTTAACCAAATTAATGTCCTACTGACTAGTGAAGTGTGTGAGTGTTATAAATTTGGCTTACCAAAATAACCTGTAATTGCATTTTGGTAACTCTTTTGAAATTTCTTATAATATTTCGGATATTTTGCTTTTCTATTCAATTTCAGATTTGCTTTTTTACGATAAAGGATGCAAAAACTGGCTGTTATATAAATGGACAGTATAAAAAAGACAAAAAAACCTTATGCCAATGCTTTTCTACATAATAAATAAATACTGAGTTGCTAAAGTTCCAGTCCTCGTTAATACTATACATATGACTGATAATAAAAACTTTAATTTTTTTTTTTAAACAAATGGTTTTTTTGGTTAATATACAGAGATAAATATGTTCAAAATTTTAATTTAATCAAGAAATAGGGATTCATTATTATCTCGATAAGGGAGATTGTAATCATTAACTATTGCAAAAATACTGCATTTAAATATTACATAAGACACTGCAATAAATGTTCTTTACTGTTATTGAAACATTTAAACATTTGGAATAAGTTTGATCTCGAAGATTAAACATATACCTTGAAGTGTGTTGAGAAAAATAATGAAAGAAAAAGTCTTTCAGAAAAAGAGTGGGAAAAGAGTATGTGTTACATTGCAGTACAAAAATTTATTTCTCAAGATATATTGAACAGAGTTCAATTCAATCAATAGACAATGTAACGACGCTTAAAGAAATAGGCGAAAAAAAGGAAGCAACCAATGAAAATACAAAAGGCGAGAAGGCGCTGTTACCACCACCATTTCAGAGAACTTTTTTGAAGACATTAAACTTGGAGACATGGTTGCTACATTCACTTATCTGAAACCGATTTAGGCACGTATACGTGATTCTCAAGCAAAAGCTGGTACTTTTTGTAAGAAACTCAAATGTATTGATCCAGCAATCGAAACATTTTATGTAGCTTTAAATCCATGCTTTTGTAATGGTTAAAAGTACAATAAATTAGAGTTTCCCAAAATGGGTTCTTACAAAAGTGCGAATATATTGAAATATAAAGAATTTTATAATATTGAGAAACAGTTTCTACAAATAGAAGAGGAAAACATCGTAATCATATATATATATTATTATATGATTTACCATATAATATCTATTTATCTATCTATATATGTATACTAGCAGAACCCGGTATATTTTAAACTTCTAAAAAAATGTAATTACATATCATGAATATATTCTCCATGTTCCAATATATGCATACTAATTTTAATGGATATCGTTGGAAAGATATATAAGATGAAATGCCTCAGCACCGTCTGGTGGCAAGGAACAATAAAGTGGATAGCGCAAACCTATTTTTCATTTCGAATACATATTATTATCAATTTTCATAGCGATTGGTTGAACGGTATAGAAGTTTATAGATTGCAGCACCATCTGGTGGCGACTTACAACAAAGGGGATATTATGAAAACATTTTCCATGTTTTGACAAAAACACACGACAAATTTCATCAAAATCGGTCAAGCCATTTAGGAGAAGTTCAGTGACAAGCACACTAAAGACCCGATTGCATTGCCACCTACCGGGTTCAATTGTAAATCTAAACCATCCAGGTATCAACTCAAACACACACACAAAAAATTTCATCAAAATCGGTCCTGCTGTTTAGGACGACTTTAGTGACAAACACGTGTACAGAAGACTGATATACATAAAGATAATATAGTATGTATATATATTATATGGTAAATTCTTTAAAAATACCGAATAAGTGTATAAAAATTAAAAATAAGAACACAACTACAACCAATTTTCCTCCGGATATATATATCCTACATGGGCATAAAACGATTTGTTTTATAACTTTTATTTCTTCAAGTTTTAGGCAGAAAAAGGTCGCACTTTTATCGTAAAATTACATACAAATAATTATTTGATATTAATTTTGAATATTAATGAATACTAAGATAATTGTATAAAATGTTGTTATAGTTACTGATTTTCAATAGTTAAGTATAAAATACCATATAATAATATTATGCTATCACAGCTTTGTCATTTCTCATTCTTTTCACTTTTTAAATATAATGGATTTCTTCAAAAATAGACAAATCCTTTTACGCCTTAAAATTAAAAAAAAATATTTATATATAAAAACATACAGATTTTAATTGTCATGAATTAAGAAATTTCCATAGTTATGTTTTTTGAATTGAAATGGTATCAATTAAGTTATAATTAATTACTAAATTGAAGTAATATTGATAAAGGTAACATGACGACAGACAATAAGTTTCCGGAATATCACTGTAATTCTTTAATACCACATTATAGGTACACATTTACTTAATCGCCTTCAAAGTAGGCTCCTTCGCAACACACCCACTTATTTCACCACTTCTGCCATTGCTGGGAACAATGATGAAAGTCCTGTTGTGGTTATCTTTCGTCGGTTTGGATGTCTTTTATGGTGTCAAAACAGTTGCTTTTGAGACCAATTTTGATGTTGGGGACCATCCAGAAATCTGATGGTGCTAAATCCAGTGAGTAGGGAGGCTGATGGAGGAGTGAAATGTTTTTCAGTGAGACATGTCTGCACAACAATCAATGTGTGGGAGGGAGCACTGCCGTGATGCAGTCAACATCCTCCTTGCCATTTGACAGACGTTTTCTTCGGATTGCCTACATTCAGTGGATTTTTTTTTCTGTTAGCCATGTCTGCACAATAATAGATGTGTGGGAGGAAGCGTTGTGGTGACGCAGTGATAATAGAGAGTTTTTGTATACCGTATTTTTATAGTCCGATATTTTTTTCTCCCTAGCTCGCATGCTCATGCGTATCTGTAATAATGTTTCATATGAGCATGCGAGCTAGGGATTAAAAAAATATCGGACAATAAAAATACGGTATGAAAAACTCTCTAATATTCCTTACCATTTGACAGGAAGTTTTTTTCTGATTGCCTCCCTCAGTCTTTTCAAAACTTGCGCTTACAAAGAGCCGTTAACAGTTTGTTCAGCTGGTACAAATTCATGGTGTACCACATCTTCGTTGTCGAAAACGCAATGAGCATCTCTATAGTTTTCGATTTAAGATTATGTGATTTCTTTGATGAGCAGAGGACGCTGTGTGCCTTTCTGATGATTGCATCTTTGCCTCTGAGTCGTAAGAGCACGCCCAAGTTTCGTCACCAATAACGATTGTCTCAAGAAACGTTGGGCCCTTTGATCTATTTTCAAAACATTCGGCCGCAGTTACAATGTCTGTTTTCAATTCCGGTATTAAAAAATACGATGGTAGCAAAAAATAATTAATTAATTATATTGTGGTAATAAAGAGTTACAACTAAATTTCTGGAAATTTTCGACTGACCCCTCATAAAATAGATTATTTTGAGAATCATTAATGGAACATTAATTATTATGAATATGAAATGATATTCTGTTCACATATGTAAAAAAAATCATTATATATAATTATGTATGTATATTAACAATGTATGGATGCTATCGTAAGGCAATATTATTTCACAATGAGTTTTTGAAATTTCAATTAGGTGCACTTTAGTACTAAATTATGATAGTGTTTGAACACATGTCGTCTGGAGGATTACATATGTTACAAACAGACTAGGTGAGACCTCTTGCATTGAAATTTAGAATATTTATTTGAGAAATAATCACTTTGTTTGAACTTTGTAAAGAGTCCTGAAATCTTAAGTTGATTTCTCTGAAAATAAGATTTCTGAAAAGATAAATTGAGAAATGAATCGAATTTAAATTATAACTGTATTTAGAATTTAATTCATAAATTTTAAATCGGTGAATAACTTCGAAGTTAGAATTTGTATTGGCTGAAATTCGAATAAAATAAACTCATAATATTTAGAATTGCCTCCTCAATCTTTAAAATTAAATTGTTGATTTTTGGAAGAGGTAAATTCTGTGAATAGCGATATTGATTTAAAAATTATTTCAATTAAATTAACTTTTGCTTAATTCGCGAACGCGATATTTGAGCAGATATTAAAGATTTAAATTCCAACCTTTAAATAATAATGAATTAGTATTGAGTTATATATCGTTAAACTTTCCATACTTTTTTCCTTTTTAATCATTAAAGGAAATATTAATTTAAGTTTAATCTTTTGAATTTATTTTACAAAATTCTAACAATTCCTATAACAAAATACTATTGCAAATTCCTGAAAAAGTCCTATTTTTCGAAAGACTTGAATTTGTAATGCGAAATAAAAAAAAAAAAAAAAAAATTTCTTTTATTCAAAATATCTTAAAAATTTTTCTTCACAAGAATTTAAAGGTGAAGCAGACAGTTTATTATTTTACAACAATAATGTTGTAATAAGGTGGCAATAATGAGATACTTAAATTGTTGTCATTTACAAATGACAAAAATTTGTATATTTGTATTTGTGTACATATTTTTCCAATATATATATTGGATTATGTATATTTAAATATGTAAAATATATATGCATTAAAATGTAATTAAAATTATTACACATTAAAGATTATAGATACATACATAATATTTGTTTTTTTCTGCTACTTCTGAATTTCCGGAAATTTTACATCTCTAATCACATTCATTATAACATCTATCTTATATTGAAAACTTTAACATTAAAGAAACGCATTTGAACATATTCATAGCTAAGAATACTGCACTAATACAGTATTTTAAATATTATAAAGAAGACACTTTATAATAAATTATCATATAATAAAATAATTAGAGTTCAAGTGTTCAATTTTTTGAGTTATTTGATTGAAAAAGTATTTTTACACAAATTGAGCGTCATTTTTAAATATCTCCTTGCATTTTAAATGATCCTAAAATTATATTCTATTGAAAGTGTAATTCTTTTTAAACTTATATTCTATTAAAAATGCAAATTTAACACTCTGAATATTGGATATTGGACTTCACAGGTAGATAATTAAAATTATTTAAGATATTGCAAACTCATTGGAGATTATTGCAAAATGTAAAATCAATATTCATAAATTAGATGACGAAAGCGTAGTATAAAAATATTTATTATATATCAATAGTTAGTAGTTCAACGTCTTATATCGCAAAAAAAACATAAGACATGTAATAAGAAAGAAATTAATGTATTATGTTATAATTAATCAGTAAATTAATTATGTTATAATAAGAACTTCTCGTCAAAATACTCCAGATAATTGTTAGAACACTAAAAAATTGCAGTCTTTCATTATAAGAAGACGATTGAAATTTGAGAAGTTATTTTAAATGATTAATATTTATTTCAATTAAAAAGAGCTAATTTTTCTTAGCAATATATCTATTTATATAAATCTATATATTTATGTATATTCTACATTTTATTCGAAGTTAAAAGCTATCAAATTTAGATAATTTTAGAGTTTTTTTCGGAATTTATTACTTAAATTCGTAGCTGAACATTATAAAAAAAGTTTATTAATTGTTTTTAATTAAATAAAATTCTTATTTTGTTATTGCTATAAGATTAACATGCTACTAGATGGCACCAGCCTTAAAAAACTGATTGACGTTATTACTTTATTATTGTAAAAAAAGTAATAAAGTAGTAAATAAACAAGATTGGTTCACATTTTAATATTCTACAATAAAATATTAACAAATTAAAAATGAAATTTGAAAAAAAAAAAATAAAAAATTGCAGTCTTTCTTAATAATACTACAATTGATGTCTGATAAGTTGAGTTAAGTGAATAATATTTATTTCACTTAAAAATATAATTTTTCTCAGCAAAATATCTATCTATCTATCTATATAAATCTATCTATTTATGTATGTATCTGCATTTCAGTCGAACTTAAAAGCTATAATATTTAAAGAATTTCAGAGGTTCTGAATTTATTACTTAGTTTCACAAATTCGTAGCTAAAAAATATGAAAAAAATTATTAAATATTTTTAATAAAAAAAATCCTTAATTTGTTATTGATATAAGATTCATATGCTACCAGATGGCTCCAGCCTTAAAAAACAGATTGGTGGCATTAATTAAGTTATTGCAAAAAAAAAAAGAATAAAGTCGTAAATAAACAGGATTTGTTCGCAGTTTATTTTCCAAGCTAACACTTTTACATTCTAAAATTAAATATTAACAATTAAAAAT
Organism: Caerostris darwini; assembly: GCA_021605075.1. NCBI lineage: Eukaryota > Metazoa > Arthropoda > Arachnida > Araneae > Araneidae > Caerostris > Caerostris darwini. The sequence goes on along the minus strand of BPLQ01011088.1, from coordinate 8,194 downwards.
TAAAATTAAAAAAAATTAATAAAAATAAAAATTGCAGTATTTCTTTATAACATTGCAATTAAAGTCTAATGAGTTGACTTAAATGAATAATATTTATTTTACTTAAAAAACTTTTTTTCTAGCAAAATATTCATCTATTTATCTATAAAAATCTATATATATGTTTCTACATTTTAGTCGAACATAAAAGCTATAATATTTAGAGAATTTCAGAGTATTCTTTTCTGAATTTATTACTTAGTTTCTCAAATTCATAGTTTTAGTTCTTAGTTTCTTAATTAATTCATTTAAAAGTTAAAAAAAAATATTAATTATTTTTAAGTAAATAAAATCCTTATTTTGTTATAGCTATAATAATCACTCACTATTAGACGGCGACCGTCTTAAAAAAACTGTTTGACGTCATTAATTAAGTAAAAAATAATAAAGTAGTAAACAAACAGGATTTGTACGCAATTTATTTACCAAATAAATTAATTACACTTTATAATTAATTTTCATTTACTATTATATACTACAATTAAATATTATCCAATTAAAAATGAAATAAAAATTATTGGGAATATACGGATAAGAATTATTGCTTTATTTAGCCAATTTATATTATTTTCAACTAATTATTTTAAATCTGAAATTTTAAATGTGCACAGATAATTTTTCTTAAAATATTTTTAGTTTTGGTAAATATTATTATTTTTTACAATCGAGCAACGCTGACCCATACCTACTATTAACTTTACATAAAACTGATTAGTCAAATGTCAAATATATGTGACTTTTAAATTGCAAATTAGTACAATTGATTTATAATAACGATTCATAAATTTTTATTGTCTATCTTCCATTGAAGAAATCCACTTCCAACAGAAAATCGCATTTGAAAAGTTTTTGAGAACTGAGCGAAAAGTGAGAACTTCATGAAATGAAGAGTGTTTCTTTTTGACCTACTTTCTCAGATTTCCACTGCACTCTTATCAGAACGTGACTGGATTCCAGTCATAAAGTCACGTCTTTTATTTGGTACGAGATCACACTAAGGGCCCCAACAACCTAACCAGACGAGACAAAGAGAAAACATGTATGGAGGGCGACATTCCGAGTGTTTCTAATTTGTCCTTCTTAATGGGATCGAAGGAAATAATATGAGAGTTGGAATCTATCTTAATCTATTTTGTATCAATGATACTTTTGAATGCTTAATGGTGTTGAATTAATTAAGAATGGCGTGAAAAATTGATTAAATGCTAAATACTTATGATTTTTATGAACTGTTTTTTATTATTTACAGTAGATTAAGAAATGTCCTAACAATTAAAAAAAAAAATCTATTTAAGAATATTTTATAGTTTAAAATAAAGAACCTTTGTTATATATATAAAAATTTATTATTATTATTATTATTATTTTTATATTTTTATTATTTTTAATAAATAAAATCATTATTTTTTATAGCTATAACATTAACATTCTACTATATGGCACCAGCCTTAAAAAGAACCTAATTGGCGACATTAATTAAGTTATTGTAAAAAAAAAAAAATAAAGTAATAAATAAACATAAATTTACCAATAGTTTCCATAAATTTATTTTTATTTCATTTATTTACCAAATTAATTGCGTACAATTTATAATTGATTTTAATTATTATTAATACTTAATTTTAATTATTATTTTTAATTTATTATTATTTATGATTATTATTTATAATTTATTATTATTTATAATTTACTATTATATTCTACAATTAAATATTATCTAATTAAAAGTGAAAGAAAAAAATATTGGGAATATATAGATAAGAATTATTGCTTTATTCAGTCAATTTATATTGTCAACTAATTATTTTAAATCTGAAACTTTTAAATGTGTACAGATAATTTTCCTTGATAAAATTTACCAAAAACTCAAAACATTTTCTGCAATCGTGCTACGCTAAGTTATATCTGTTACTAACTGTACATAAGACTGATGATTCTAATGCCAAATGTATGTTGACTTTTAAATTGCAAATTAGTACGTTTGATCTATAATAACAATTCATAAATTTTTATTGCCTATCTTCCATTGAAGAAATCAATTGCTCGCAGAAAATCGCATTTGAAAAGTCTTTGAGAACTGAGCGGAAAGTGAGAACTTCATAACATGAAGAGTTTTTCTTTTTGACCTACTTTCTCAGATTTCCACTGCACTCATATGAGACGTGACTGGATTCCAGTCATAAAGTCACGTCGTTTATTTGGTACGAGATCACACTTGGGGCCCCAACAACCTAATCAGACGAGACAAAGAGAAAACATGTATGGAGGGCGATATTCCGAGTGTTTCTAATTTGTTCTTCTTAATGGGATCGAAGGAAATAACAGAAGAGTTGGAATCAGCTTAAATCTATTTTGTATCAATGATCATTTCGAAGACTTAATGGAGTGGAATTAATTAAGATTGGCGTGAAAAATTGTGTAAATGCTATATACTTATGATTCATAATAACTTTTTATTCTTTACAATAGAATAAGAAATGTTTTAACAATTAAAAAAACTTCTTTATTTTAAAATATTTTGTTGTTTAAGATAAAAATTTTTGAATATATATAAATTTTATTATTATTATTATTATTTTTTTATTTTTATATTATTTATTATTTTTAATTAAATAAAACCCTTATTTTTTAAAGATATAAGATTAGCATGTTACCAGATGGCGCCAGCTTTAAAAAAACTTAATTGGCGACATTAATTAAGTGATTGTAAAAAAAAAATAAAGTAGTAAATAAACATAATCTGTGCGCAATTTATTTACCAAATTAATTTACTATTATATTCTACAATTAAATATTATCTAATTAAAATGAAATAAAAATGATTGGGAATATATGGATAAGAATTATTTATTTATTTAAGCAATTTATATTATTTTGGACGTGTAATTTAAAATCTGAAACTTTTAATTGTGCACAGATATTTTCTTGCTGAAATTTACCAAAAACGAAAAATATTTTCTGCAATCGTGTTGCACTAAGTTATATCTTCTACTGCTTTTACATAAAACTGATAATACTAATGCCAAATGTATGTTGACTTTTAAATTGAAAATTAGTATGTTTCATCTATAATAACAATTCATAAATTTTTATCGCCTATCTTTCATTGAAGAAATCCACTTTCTGCAGAAAATCGTATTTGAAAAGTCTTTGAGAACTGAGCCGAAAGTGAGAACTTCAGGAAATAAAGAGTTTTTCTTTTTGACCTACTTTCTCAGATTTCACTGCACTTTTACGATACGTGACTGGATTCCAGTCATAAAGTCACGTCGTTTATTTGGTACGAAATCACACTAGGGGCCCCAACAACCTAATCAGACGAGACAAAGAGAAAACATGTATGGACGGTGACATTTCGAGTGTTTGTAATTTGTTCTTCTTAATGTGATCGAATGAAATAATGCAAGAGTTGGAATCAACTTTAATCTATTTTGTATCAATGTCCTTTTCGAATGCTTAATGGAGTTGAATTAATTAAGATTGGAGTGATAAATTGGTTAAATGCTATATACTTATGACCCTTAAGAAATCTTTATTACTTAAAATAGATTAAAAAATGTGAAATTTGAATTTTTTTCTAGTTTCAAATAGAGAATGTTTGGTATATAAATTTTATTATTATCATGTGTGAACATGATGTTGTTCTGGTTAGAGGTTCGTGATGTTATCCGAAAAAGAAGGTCAAGCAAATAAAACTCTATTCCAAATTATGGCGGAAAATAGTACTTTGGACCCTTTAACTCTTGAATGACGTTAGTCTTAAGGAATTTTGTGGAGAATCTGGCTTTTGTTTGAAGTGTTTTTGTAGTATGGATTTGAAGCACTTTTTACGTCTTGGCGTGGGATTTTAAACATTTGTATTTCCAATGGTTGTAAGTACTCGTAGTGCGTTGTTCAATTCCTTCTTTTTGAAGTTTCATATTTATCAGTTTTGGCATTTTCCGGTGCCTATTTAGTTGTATAGTGCTTCTTATTGTATTTGGAATACTTCATTCTTCATTTATGCGTAGAATTGTCAAATTTTGATATATTCTTTTGGCTGTTGAATGCGACAACGTTTCTTGTAGGATTTGGAATACTTCATTTACGACGACATTTATCTTAGTTTTGTATATTCTTTTAGAAATTCTTGAACAATTCATTCTTCATGAAGTTCTTGATCTATTCAATATTGCTATATTCATGTGGCTATTGAATTTGGCCATTATTTTAGTATTCCAATCAATTCTTCATATATCTCTTGCATTATTAAACATTGGCATATTCCCGAGTTTATTCCTCCTTTCTCGAATGTTCACACATGATAAGTTGAAATTTGCCGAGCAGATTTCAGGTGTTTATTATTATTATTATTATTTTATTTTTATATTAGTAGGCTTAATGATCCATTTAAGTATACCCCAAACATCCCTCAGAGGGTAAGGAAACGAAGGCTTTTATTGACTGCTGCTTTGCCATTTACATATCATAAGGAGAAAACCCGGAAACCCATTTAGGTACAATCGGGTCTCCTTGTTTCACATGCAGTGACTGCAAATACAAAGTATTCCAACCTGTTTCCACTTATATACTACGCACATACTACACGTGATAACTACACACGTACTAAAGGGTTGAGATCAATAAATTTTGATTATCACCACTACTTCTTCAATGGCGCAACAGTCCCATGGTGTTCTAAGGCTGTTTGCCTACTGGCAGATTTCGAAAGTGTAGTTTTCTTTTTACAGGGTAGGGTTTGCAGCCCTGCGACCAACGTTCTACAGTCTTATTACACCCGGACATACGATTTAAAGTGAATTCCGAACCACTGCAAAAATCCATGGCATAGAGGCCATCAAGCCACTAGCATATATATAGGAGAAAATCTGAAATAAATATATAGGAATAAAATATAATTTCCAACGTTTCGTATTTTTCCAAAGATACTCTCCTTTATATTCTCTTATTGATTGGTGTCAGACCACAAGTTGAGAAATGTCTACTCCAATGAGAAGTGAGGGTAGCTGGCACCCCTCTTTTGACGGATTATATTAAATGGAGTTGACGGAGGAATTCTGCGACGAGTCGACCAGTAGTGTAGATTTTCCTTTTTTTCTTTGAAGTGCCAGAATAAGCCGGAGTTTTCCGCCTGCTTTCAAAGTGAGTCCCTTGTGGCTTCGTGAATCACGCCGTGTGATAGTTAAAGCCTGCCACAGAGCATGTGTTTAGAGACTGTAGAGCTGGAGAACTCTGAAAATCTCCGAACTTGAAGTGAACTGCACTTGCGTATCTAATTTATATCATTAATTTTCATTTTTTGCAAATAGAGTTATGTATATATATATATATATATGGTTATAAATAAAATTTAAAATGTTCCCATGAACCTGAAAGTGGCCCTCTTCTTCAAGCAGTTATAGGTCTAGCATAGGCTGAGACGTTTTAAACCGCAATAGTGAATCAGGTCTGCTAATATTCTTAATATAATTGGTATTGTATTTAAGTTTATTTCTGTTAAAGCTAAAAATTTAAATTTATAATGTTTTATTTAATATTTATATGTAACATATAATATATATAGATATATTATTTTTAATATTAATTTTCATATGTAGTTTAAACAATTATTTATATATATATATATATATATATATAAACTTTAAATGAGCCAACGGCCATACCATCCTGAATATACCGGTTCTCGTTAGATCACCGAAATCAAGCATCATTGGGAGCGGTCAATACTTGGGTGGGTGACCACCTGGGAACACTGCGTGTCGTTGGCATTCACAAACTGAATGGCCGAGTGTCTAGCGCTCTGGCGCTCGGTGCCACAGGTTTCGGGTTCGAATCCCGGCGGTGCCATGGATGTTTGTAGTGGTTCGGAATCCACTTTAAGCCGTAGGTCCCGGTCTCCTATGACTGTAAGAGCGTCACGCAGCAAAAGTCAGGCTTCTACCTACGGGTGCTCCATCACAACAGAAGCTGCTTAATTCCCCTTCAATCATGAGTACGTATGGGCTCGTGGGCTTGGCTAGCCAAGTGGGATAAGAAACAATAAACAACAAACATATTTTAAATAATTAATTATTCATAATTATGTATTTTTTCAAAAACCTTTGGGTTATTTGCATAAAAATCTTATGAAACTGGCTCTTCTTTCAGGGAAAGGGTGCGCCAATTAATGTTTGGCCGACTTGATTGGGCGTTGATGACATTTCCTAGGTGATAATGATTTTCTTTTGGATTTATCATACTTGTCCCCGATATAAACACGGAAGCACTTGCTTTGACACCTTTTATCAAGATTTGAAACATGCTTTCGTGCTACTGCAGCCCTATTCATTAACTATTAACTTATCTCTTTGACCTATTTTTCCGTGTATAAGTGATATTTTGGTTCATTCACCTTATATAAAGATAAAAATATATAACAACTGAAATTCCAAACTGCTTTGAAAATATGATGTAAACAATATTGATAAAATGTGTAAAGCTTTGTTGATTTTATTCTGTTCTTCTTAAAATGGAACTTACTCAGCTGTTTTCTGTGTCTATACAAATTTTCAAAGATAGACAAAATCTTGAGCAATTTAATAAAAATAAGATCTCTTATTCTAGTTAGATTTATCTTTGGTATTTCGGATAACATTTTTTAAAAAACAGTAATAGTTTCATTTTATCTTAAGTGGCAAAGAGTACTTAGTACTAATCCTCTGTATTTGGAAAAGGTAACATATGTAAATGTCAATTTATTACATGCTTCTATGATGTTAAAGTTTGTGGTTACAAAAGCTGATAAGTCATTCAGATTTAGGAAATAAGTTAATAAATTAATTACATTTAAAAAATACAATTTAAATTAAAGTTTGGAAATTCTACTGCTGTTTATTTACTATACATTTTAAGAGAATTGCCTTTATGGTTTGTTTTCTTCACTTTATATAAAATAGAAACTTACAGCTATTTGCAAATATAGAATTTATTAGCTTTTTAAAATGCAAGAAAATATTATGATTATTGTTGTTAGTTAATACATTAATTAGCATTAGATATTAACAATAACTATAATCTTTAGTTTTATCATAATCATTAGTTAAAACCTAATATATTAGCTATCTAACGCATATTTTAATCCACGATAAGATGAAATATTTATTATTTTATACCAAAATTATATGTTTAAAAATATTTGTTAAACTACAAATCTAAAAACTCGTTCGAACTACGTATAAAAAATTAAAGTCATCATTATCTATTATTAATTTAAAGTCATCATTAACAGTCGTAATTTACAGTCATCATTAATTTATAGTCATCATCATTATTTTTATTTACTCATGGAATGCATTTTGTTTGTTGTTGTTGTTTATTATCCCACTTGGCTGGCCAAGCCCACGAGCCCATACGTACTCATGATTGAAGGGGAAGGAAGCAGCTTCTGTTGTGATGGAGCACCCCCGTAGGTAGAAGTCTGACTTTTGCTCCGTGACGCTCTTACAGTCATTGGCTTAAAGTGGATTCCGAACCACTACAAACGTCCATGGCACCGCCGGGATTCGAACTCGAAACCTGTGGCACCGAGCGCCAGAGCGCTAGACACTCGGCCATTCAGGTCCCAAATTTGCACGCGGTGTTCCCAGGTGGTCACCCACCCAAGTACTGACCGCGCCCAATGATGCTGACTTCGGTGATCTAACGAGAACCGGTATATTCAGCATGGTACGGCCGTTGGACGGAATGCATTTTCGTGTTCTTAATACATCATGATTTTTATAATTTTTATTACTTCGTTTTCGTACAAAACTCCCATTTATAACACCATATTTAGAAAAAAATTCATTTAGAATTTGTTCCAAAAATAAACATTAGAAACAAATTACATTCATACTATTATAAAGCTTTTTCATACCTGGAAATTAATGAATCTGTATTTTATTTTCATAAATTCATATAATAAAATAAGCACGATACAACCCATTTTATTAACTAAAATCACATATTTAATGAAAAATAAAAAGGACTGAATGGTTAAAACACAAGAAAATAATCTTTATAACCAATTCCATTTATTCCTTTACCTTGAGGCTTGCTGTTACTTTGCAGTTGACAACATGGCTGAAAAATTTAGAAATCAGGAGCCTAGTGAAAATAATTTAAGAGTTGCTTCACT
>BPLQ01011087.1:1699646-1721775 GCA_021605075.1 Caerostris darwini | reverse complement strand
TAAACTCATGTTTGTGAAAATTGCAACACCATGAAGGAATCGTCATAATTGAATGAAAATTCAACGCTACGCTTGAGTGGTAGTAGTACAAATAAATGATTAAATGTTCAAAGCAAACAAACAATAACAAGAGATCGGAATCAGTATTTTGTGTAGCCACTACGCGCCACAATAAGTGCTGCTACACGACGTGGCATGGAGTCAAACAAATTTTGAATGTCTGCCTGAGGAAGAGCATTCCATATTGTTTGTATGCGTACCCAAAGTTCGTTTCGCAGAAGCAACAGGACGGGGATCACGAGCCGAGACGTGCCGATCAACGAAATCCCACACATGTTCAATTGGCGACATATCCGGGGAATACGCAGGCCAAGGAAGAAGCGGTACCCCCCGCGTTGCAAAGAAGGAGTGAACAGTCCTAGCGATATGAGGGCATGCATTGTCCTGTTGAAATACAGCGCCTGGAAAGCTTTGAAGGAAGGGAACAGCTTGGGGCTGCAGAACTTCACTTATGTGCCGGTTGCTGTTCAGATTGCCCACAATTCTTAGCAATTGAGATCGTCCATGATATGCTATGGCACCCCAGACCATAACTCCGGGTGTTCGTCCACTGTGGCGTTCGATAATGCACTCCGGAAGGTGGCGTTCGCCGGCATAGCGTCTGACACGAATGCGGCCATCATGGTACCACAAATTAAAGCGGGATTCGTCAGAAAACACGACATGCTGCCAATCATCACGCCATTCTCTATGCTGAGCGGCCCATTGTAGCCGCAGGCAGCGATGGTTTAGCGTGAGAGGGATCCTGTATAAAGGAGTCCTTGCGCGCAGTCCACGCTGCAGCAGACGTCTACGAATTGATGAAGCACACAATGAAACACCTGTAGCTATTGACCACTGTGCTGCCAATTGTCTAGAGAAAACTGTACGGTCCGTCAGCGCCATGCGGACCAGGTGTCTATCATCGCGAGCTGACGTCACATTTCGGGGTCCACTCCCGGATTTCCGAGTTGTCCGACACTCATCCGTCCACTGCTTCCAAAGACGCATCACTGTGCTGCTGTTACGCTGCACACGAGCGGCTACTGCACGATAAGACAATCCAGCTTCACGAAGGCCGAAGAATCTAATAATTTGCATATCATGCGCTAATTTGCATTTCCTGAAAATTTCAGCTCACTTGCGTAAGTCCTTCATGGTGTTGCAATTTACACAAACATGAGTTTACTTAGTAGAAAATTAATTAGCTGGAATTTATAAATTTATAGTAAATAACTATTCCTTTTTTTAAGAAATTATATGGTCATTATTTATACCTATGTTTAAAATATGAATTATAATTTGTTATGGATAACTTGAGATGTTGCAAATTATATTAACCAAAATAGATCTAATTAAGATATTATCCCATGAATTAAATTCTGAATTGCAGTGTTATGAAATATTTTTATAGATGTTTACTAAACTATTTATTTACACTTTGCCATATAAGTAATTTAGTTTTTTTTTTATTTAATACATTGTATTTTTCGTATACAATGGTAAGATAACGTGTACTAATCAAGAGTTGACTATATAACATCATTTAACATATTACTTCCAGCACTTCAGTTCTCCTTCAATGAAAAAGAATAAAGTGCAACTTTCTTTCAATGACCTAAATTCATAATAAAACTTTATTTCGTTCTTTCATATTTTAAGTTAGTAACGGAGTATTTTTTCTTGTACCAAATACATTAGTAAGAAACAATTGTAAACTTTGTTTTTGCGTCTGTGCAAGATTTTGTTCAGTAGGCTTTCCAATTGTTGATATTGTAAGTACATGTCTAGACATGCAAACATTCAATTTGCTTTGGATAATGAAATCTAGTATACTTAAGTGAACTTAATATTTTCATTATCTGATATTTTTTATCACGAGTTAATAAAAGTAAGTATTTTTATATAACAATCTTTGCATAAATTATAATATAATTACTGTGTTATTGGCATGATATTCACTATAAAATATTTTTCTATTCATTTAATTTTCGTAAGAATTGCAAGGTAACTTGTATAATTGTACGACTTCTATGGATGAACAAAAATCTCTTTTTGAAATCTATTTCAATTCCTAATTTTTATTTATTTATTTAATTATTTATTTTATGCAATTCAATCTGTTAATTATACCTTTTAAAATTGGCATGATTATATATCAACATTTTAAATGCAAATGAGTTAATGTCATAGGAGGGAAAGGAGATAACTGTATTTCTTCATTTCTTTCATTTTAATTTTATTATGATGTACAATATTTATATAAAAGTAAAATTTAATTCACCAATTTCCATTAAAAAATTAAATTATATTTATCCAAAGCTTCTATTAAATTGACGAAATAGTTCTCTTATTTGTAAATTAATAAATTGTAAGATTAATTATTAAAATGGAACTACATAAAATAGAAAATATTACAAAAAATAATCGACAAATATTTTTAAAAAGTATATTTCATGCTTTTTTTCTAAAAGGAATATAAAGCATTAAGAAATATGTCATCTAAATGTAAACTTAATTAGCATCGTAAAAATATCTCGGATAAAGAAGTTTAAAAAAAAAATTAAAGAATTTCATGTTTCTTAATTTTTATTTCGATTTTCTTTAAAATTCTCGTAAATTCTCTCCTTGCAGCTTTATACCAATAGGTTTATAAATGACTTATTTATTTCTTATTTAATATTAATATGAATCAAACATAAAATATTTTTATCTAATATTGGCTCGACAAAAGGTAAATATGATTATTGAATTTAATTTATGAAGTATTTTCTTTACTATAAAGTGTGAATTTGGAGATGCTTATCTGATTAATTGCATCTTAAAAGTATTTCAATATTATGAATTTTTAAATGAGTTTCTTCATTTTCACATTTTATAAATTGTTCCTCAACCAGATAAAAAAAAGAGTAACTTTCACAGGGAATATAGATATTTTAAATAGTGTCATTTTAATTCAGATATTAAATTTTTTATAAGTTAATTAAAAAGAGCATTAATCTTTTTATTAGACTAAGTCTTTGATAAAATAAGCTTACAAGAATGTATTTACAACTATGAAAGGATCATTATACTATTATTATCAGTTATCGCTATCAGTTAGCATGTTACTAACTTTCATAGGGAGTTTAGATGTTTTAAGTAATGTTGCCATTTTAATTCAGATTTTATTTTTTTATAATTTATTCAATCTTTTTTTAACGAAAAGAGCATTTATCTTTTTATTGGACAAAGACTTTGATTAAATAAGTTCACAAGAATTTATTGTAATTTATAAAATGACATTTATAAATGAAATATTTCATAAATGGAAACCTAAAACACCTTGATATTATCTACATTATTTAATTAATAAAAAATCTTTTATGTAATTTAATTCTGACTTATATAAGACACATTCAAAAAGAATATTAACTACTTGGTTTCAAACAGACACATAAGGCTGTCTTTTTTTTTCTGTATAAAACTTGTTTGATCATATAAAATAAATTATCAAACAATTAATTGCATTGTCTGCTTTAAAATACAATTCAAAATTTATTTTATTACAAAAATTATTTTTTCTCTACTCTATTTAAATACGAAGAAGAAATATATTTGGATAAAAGCAGAAACTCTAAAATTACATGCGTGCCTGGAACTGAAATGGATCTTGGATTCCCATCTCCAACCGGATTTTGGCAGAAAAGTCAAGATATAACTCAGCGGGAAGGTTTTCCACAATTTTCCAAAATTTGTTATTTCTCCAATGCTTTCGAAATGCGTGGGCAAGTACTTCTGTCTCTTTTAAAGTTAAACTTAATTCTGGTTTGTAATATGACTATAATATCTATATATATTATCATGTTTTATAATTTAATTTCTTAAACGAATTAAAGAAATACAAATCTTACAACTTTTTAAGTAGATTATGATTGCAATATTTTGTGCAACACCATTCTCCTTAAAAACCACTATCAGACGTCTAGACGTCTAACAAGAAATAGAATGTTTCCTCAAATGTTATATCGCTATTTCATTAAAGTTGTTTCACACTTTTCTGTTTGTGATTTTTGCTTCATGAAAACACTCAACTTAAAGAATTGCACAAGCACTTTATGGAATTTAATAAATGGTAAATAAAGCATTAAATATTTTTCAGACAGACTGTTTCTTGTATAAGTTGCATATGTTCTGTTTATATATATTGAAAGATAAAGATCATAAATCATCATCATTCTGATGTCATATATATTTGAAGGATTAAGATAAAATCTTTCAGGAAACTATCATTTTCTTTAAAATATTTGTAAGGGTTTAAGATTTAAAATATAGGTTACCATGAGGAAAAATAGCGCAAGCACTTATGGAATTTAACAAATGGTAAACAAAGCACTAAATGATTTTCAGGAAATCTCTTTCTTGGATAAGTTTGCAAATGATGGGGTAATTTCAGAAATATCAGCTAAGTTGATTAATGAGATGATTTTCATCTGCCAGCCTCTAGACATTGTAAGAAAAGATAGATAAATTCCTCTCCAAGGAACAAGAATCGTAGAACTGCGTATTCAAGCGTTTCCACAAGCCTTTCATTGAGTGTTTGAATTATAAATCGATAGCAATTTTTTGAAAATTCATTTTGGGAAGTGGCTGAGATAGTTAGCTGTGTTGTAAGCAAGGTACCTATACTACAAAAACCACGAGTATTTTGCTGCATCACCTTCAAGGGAGCTCGTATGGTTGATGATGTTCATACTGCAAAAACACACAAAATCGACGGTCGTGGGTTAACTTAAAACGTACTGTACCTCTCATGGTAAACCCGAAACTCGCGTAACGGTCAATAAACTGTATGTGAATAGATTATTAGAAGGCTTGGGTACAGAAGGTCTTCGTGAATATTTCGGTACAAACCGTATCAATAAATGTAAGTGTAAATGTCGTTGTAGATAAGGCAAATAACAAGAAGCGAGGTCTTGCATTTGTAGAATTTGATGATTATGACTCTATTTATAAAATTGTTCTTCAATGTCACAACTTTAAAGGTCGACGACTTGAAGGTAAGAAAGCTCTTTCAAGTTAAGAAGTGTCACGATTTAAAAAGAAGCGTTGTGGGAGGTTATCGACACCATGTAGATAAATCTGATAAGGTAGTAAATGGAGATGCACTCTCGATAGGAACATGAAATCAGGTCATATTGATATTTTCTTTCTTGGCCTATATGCGATTTTAATTGTTTAATGCAATGTCTCATTAAAACATCATGAATGTGCTTGAAAATAATATCGGGTACATAATTTTTGTAAACCGCCATGTAACCTGCCATGTAAAAAATGTTTGAGTATTGTGGGGTGTTTTTAAATTATTTCTATATTTTAATTTCATTGTAAGAGTTCTGTCTAACCTGTAATGTTTTGTTTGGTCTTGTGCATTCTTCAAGTAACTTTTCCCACAAGTCGTTTTAGACTCATCAGTGACTATGTTACCAGATTTATCTCTAAGTTGACTGATGGGGTTCGTTTTGAGAAAGGAGAGAGCGTGTTTGTATCCGATATTCGTTAGAGAGAAAAAAACCCAACAAGAACATGCAGCAAGGTAGAGGAGAAAACAAAACACTAGGTTTCTGCAAAATAAAGAAAGGAGAAGGCGAGAAAGAGATGAAGAATAAGTTAGATAGGACTGAAGATATGAAAACGGTGGCAACGGAGGAAGAAGAGGCTAAAGGATTAGAATTTTGGGGAGATCAAAGAGTTGAAATCCAAATATTAGCGATTTCAATGTTTGTTTATCAGAGGTCATGCTGGTGTTTCAGATTGATTTGTTTTAACAGTTTCATCATTTGTAAATATTCATCAATAAACGGGTTCGTTTGTGTAATCCGTTTTCTATTGAAGTTATTTTTTAAATATTTCTCCCAAGTTCTAGGCCAAAGAAAATTCATGCTCCCTCCTTCCCCAAGGAGAAGCATATCCGTCCTACCAATTACGCTAGTAAGGATAACGAGTCTCTGAGGACTCGGGTAAAAATTTCAACACTACCAACAGAATCCGGCATACGTTGTATTGCCAAAAAAAAGGCATTGTAGAAAATTACATATCGCTAATATATTCTCCATGTTCCAATATATGTGCGTACTAATTTTCACGGATATCGTTTAAACGTTATGTAAGATGAAATGCTGCAGCACCACCTGGTGACAAGTAACAATAAAGTGGATAGTGCGAACATATTTTATATATTCGAATACATATTATTACCAATTTTCATCGAGATTGGTAGAACGGTATAGAAGTTGATATACTGGGGGGACAACAAAGGGGATAGGATAAAAAAATTCTCCATGTTTTGTCAAACACACACAAAAAATTTCATCAAAATCGGTCAAGCAGTTTAGGAAGAGTTCAGTGATAAACACATGTACAGAAGAATTATATATATAAAGACAAGGCTTAAACGAAAGAAAACATTTATTTATGAATATTTGCAAGTGAATTAACCATAAAAACAAAGCAATCTGAAACAGTAGAATGCAATATCGGATACTAACATTGAAATCGCGCCAACACTTTGCTCTCAGCTCTTCAATCTATCGACCTCCTGTGTCTTCCTGTTTTTTTCTGTTATTTTCCTCCGTGGCCACTGCTTTTATTTTCTTTGGACTTCCCTGGCTCAGTCTTCAATTCTTTTTTCCATCCTCTCCCTTGTGTCACGTTCTTGTTGGTTTTTCCTCTCTCTTATTAACACCGGGTCCATACAGGTGGTAATCTCATAACTTTGTATAAACCTGAAAACATTTCTCATTAATCAATTTAATCGAATATCTTGATAAGTAGCTTGTGAGTAATATAGAAATAGCAAGAGAAAGAGTATAGATTCATCCTCAAATAGAAATAAATTAATTTCCCAATGCAACGATTTTTTTCTTTCATAATGATAAAGTACATTACTAACATCACATTACTGAGAGAAAATATAAAATTTTTTTATATTTTTACAAAGCAATTTGTTCCTTTATATAAATAATAATTGTTACAAAGGTTTTAAAAAATAACTTGGCAGTTTGCATCGTCAAGGACTGGCTCTGGGAAATAGGTTACTGGTTTAAAAGTAATTTCTCGTAAACTGAGATCAATTAAAATTATTATCTAACGTGATGCAGTTAACATGCTTCTTTAGTGTAGAGATATACGTGTGGAATTTTTCTTAGTTATTCTCATTTTTTCTAATTTTTTTCTTCTAAAATAAAACTAGACCAATTTTCTTAAAGATCTCTTGGCGGGTATCTTTTTTTGTTAGAAAAAGTATTAAAACACCAAAATAGTAATCTATTAATAAGGTTGTTACTTACAACTTGGTTGTAACAACTTAGAAAATTCAGTAGCTCTCTTTCTGTCTCCCAGATTTTCTGTTATATCTTGCGGCAAATCCGGTATTTAAATTGTGTTTTAAAATTTTGTAATCTGATTATATTAAATAAGTAAAACTTATTTTCAAGGTATCATATCATAATAAATAAAATATTATCACTCTTGTAAGAGTAATTTTCTATTTCTAAATATTAAATTGAAATTAAATTAAATCTTCAAAAACTACAATTATTTCAACCAAAGTATGTTTTTATATAAATATTCATTATGTAAGGCAAAATAGATAACATCATTCTATTATAATAAATATATACCTCAAAATTATTTTGTAATAAAAAGGCATAATCCCATCACAAAAAATACAAAAAATTCGTACTAACTTTAATATTAAAAAAGAATTAAGACAATCTGTACTCAATGTAATTATTTATTCTTT
Source organism: Caerostris darwini (assembly GCA_021605075.1). Lineage (NCBI taxonomy): Eukaryota > Metazoa > Arthropoda > Arachnida > Araneae > Araneidae > Caerostris > Caerostris darwini. Next base: position 1,713,953 of record BPLQ01011087.1, on the reverse strand, counting down.
ACTTTTAATAAAGCATTTTTAATATTTCCTCTTTAGAAAAATGCTTTTATAAACAAAACGTTTTTCCTCTTTTTATCATATTTAATACTAACTGATACAACAAGAATATTTAAAGAATGTAATTTATTTCAACGAATTTCTTAAACAAAGCATTAGAATGCGGTACATCAATTGCAAGTCTGATAACCATGACAACTCTGGTCATAAGAAAAGTTGACTGGTCGATGCAGAAGACTACACGAGGTTTCTCTTTAAACCTAAAGATTTTCCTAGAAATCGTGCTTGATATTTGTGGTCCTCAGGCGCACTTCACGTCAAATCCTCGACAGCAAGCATTTGAAAGAAATTCAATACAGCTTCATAGCCTGTAAACTAAATCCACTAAAAGTGTTATACGGCGAGGTGATGGTGGGAGTAACTTTTCTGATATCACTCAAAACGACGCAGCTATTTTTTACCACTTTTTTATCCGGCCAACCTTTCTTCTTCGACTTTTTTTCGTACTGCAAGGGGGTTTTTTTCCGTAAACCTGCCATTTTCATTCAGACATTTTTTAAAAGACTTTATGCCTTTTAGGATGTTTGTAACGGCTGAAAACATAGTACTACAAACTGTGCTAGAGCCAGAAGAATCTTTGTCCATTCGGGAGAAAATTTTTTAAAATGACACGCAAGTGTGGGAAAATATTTTCTTTTTCTAGCTCCGGTTTCTTAGACGCTGCTGTAACTGTCGTATTGAAGTCTGAGATATAATAGAAAAGAATATTGCTCCAGGCCTGATCAGCCAGAGTAAATTTTATTTGTCCCAAGGCCTTCTCCGTCTTATCTTCATGGTACTGGAACGTATAGGTTAGATATTTTTCTCTTTCATTCTAATGTGAGAATTTTGAAGAAAATGTAATTGAAAACGGTGGTTATAAAGTTTCTGGCTCTTCAACACAATTCTTTTTTAAACAGTCTAACAGCATCCTTTCCTGTACATTTGAAATGAAATGTTTTAAATTGTTTTTGCTTTAAAAAACTGTAACTGATATCTTCATCGAACATCGTAGGACGCTAGATGATATAAATATTTTTTACAAAGACGTGGATATGTCTATGTGGAATATAAAAGTTGCTCCAACAACTGCATACATTCTGCTTGAATTTCCTAGACGTCTAGACGATTCTTTTTTCTTTCGAAATGCAATATATTTTCGTCAAAAGCGTTGAAATTAATATAATTCAAAGCGACATACAAAATTAGATATGATACTTAGAAACTGACTTTTTGAAAAACTTTTGTAAATTTAATACCAATATTTGATTATAAAAGATTTTTTACGAATTAAAAATATAATTAATTGAAAATTATTGATCATAACTATAAAAAAGCTTCTTTTTAATTTTAAGAGATGATTATCTATTTTCAAAAATAGCTCCCGTTTTTCTCCTTCAAAGAGAATTAAGAGTTTTATGATTGATAAGGACCACCTGGTAAGGATCACAAGGTAACCACCTGGTGAACAACTTGTCGGGTTGTGGATCTTTCGTGAAGGATGTTGGTTGGCCTCTCGGCAAACGATTTCGAACCGAAATCTACCATGTCTATGCCTTTAAGGAGTACGCTAAATAGACTATTTGAAATGTTTTCCCAGTGGGCTTGAGGAAGAGCCTGATGGCCGAGTGGTTAGCGTTCTTACGCTCGGTACCACAGGTTTCGCGTTCAAATTCCGGTGATATTTCAAATAGTTCGAAATCCACATTAAGTAGTAGGTCCTTGTCTCATATGACTGTAAGAGCGTCACGGAGCCCAGTCAGACTTATCTCAACCACATCATTCCCGAATTGTAAAGAGGCAACTTAGCTCTAGGCACAGTGGTGTGGTGTGGTGTAGTAGTAGTGGGCTCGAGGAAGAGGGTGCGAATACTCCAGATTCCACATGGGGAAGGGGTATTTGAATGAAATTGTGATATAAAATGAGGGTACAATGTACCACGCTCCCTGTGGTTCACAGTGGGTAGCACTGCATCTGCTACATTATGCTGTTTTAGTGGCGAATGACTCAGGTAAAAAATTCCAGCCTTCGAAAACAACATGTTATTTACTGAGAGAAAATAGATAGTTAAAGTTAGTATATTATCCAGTGCATTATTAAAATCATTATAAATATATTTAAAAAGAATTATAAATAAATAGTTAAAAAAATTAAAATTATTTCATTTAACTGTCAAGGTACTGTAAACTCGATCTGCAAATTAAGAAAAAAACAATGCTGCCATTTTTTATTCACATCTCTTTTCCGCTACTTAAAAAACAATGAAATGATCATAAATCATTTTTGTGGACTACTATAAGTTTTTAAAATTTAAAATAAAATACGCTACTTGTTTAACTTCCTAAGTGATTACATTTCTGGTAATGTAAAGTATTTTCCAGTATTATGATAATAAAACGTTTTTGTTTCCTAAATATTCATGATGCCATGTCTATTAAATATATGGTGGCATTATTGCTTCTGTGCTCAGAATGTATGAAAATACTGTGGTCTAAAAAAGATATATGAAATATTTTCTTCTTACTTTTATAACCTCAAATATTAAAATTGTTTCACAAGCACCCTTGTTAATAGCCTCAGGAAATAAACTCGGCTCTAGGCAACGAATCTCCGGAATCCCCCGGACTGAATATATTGCCAAATAACTCCTTCACTCTAGGCTTCAAGTCACATATTTTGTGAAATATAACATATTCTATCTCTGCCTACATCTCAAAGAATGTACTTCTATGGAGACGCGATGATTGAGAATAAGGGTACAACTGGTCTCTTTCGACTAAAAAAGTCTCTTCAGAGAAATCCCTCGCATTTCAATACCATATGTAAAAAAATGCTGAAAGGCCTTAAAGATTCAAAGAAAGCATTTTTTCAATAAAATATTGCAAGGTTGTTGCATAAAAGCTTCTCCAGTCTTATGCTTTATTTATTTGGTAGTTGCTTCTAAATTTATATCTTGCATTTATAGTACAACCTATAAATGTAAAAAAATTTCAAAATTTTGTTATTTATTACATTTACATCTTGATCTTCAGTTTTCTGCAAAATTTTCTAAACGGCGTTAAACTTTTATCTACAAATTTCCATCTATATGTATTTCTTTATATTTTTGACGAAAAAAAGTACTGCTATACGATACATTTTGTATTACTTGTATTACTTTTAAATTTTGTATCACGACATTTAGGTAGTTTCTTTGAGGTCCTGGAAATTCTCTTGGATGACAGTACGTTTCGGAATCACGCATATTTGCCAATAGAAGCCATACAATCATTCATAGCAGTTTTTTAAGTAACACTTTTTTTAATACTTAAACAGAAGAAAGATTGTCCTATAATAATTGATTCAAGGAAAATGGTACATTTGTTTCATATCAGATTAAAATTGAGAAATCCTATATAGTCACCTAAACAAGGTGACTGTAATTGCTAAAGCATTATTTTTTTAATGATAGCTATAAAAGAAATTGGAATAATTTACTTTTCGGGTCACTAACGACTTTGCTACATTGCGCTAAATGATATATCTAACTATCAATTAACATGCTAATTAATGTGTTCTTAATATGAATTTTATTTTTTTATAAAATGTATTACAATAAATCAGTTTTTAAAGACTAAAATTATAAATTTTTATGTAAGAATTACTGTGTTAAATAATACTTTTTATAGCATCTCTTAAGAAACCATCAGCATTTAAGATTCTAACTAAAAAAAACTCTAACTCTAGATAAAACTGAACATAGTTTTTAAAATTATTTACAAGAAATTTATACATTTCATAAAATTTATCTAAATTTTGCGTAGCGACATCTTTAATCGATATAGATTGATTAAAACCAAAATAATAAAAAGATTTCTGGTATTGGCTTTTTCAGAATGATAGTTCTAGTTGAAAGGGAATTTAATAACATAATTTCAGGGGTTTTTTTTATATTCTGGAATAATTGTTGGAATATATTGTTGTATTCACAGATCTGTATTTAGTAGAAAATATACCATTTAATATTTTTAAATTGCGTAAGTTGAAGAAATTAACATATTTACGCCATTACCAATAAACTATTTCTAATAGATACTCATAGTAACTACCGCAACTCACAGTAACTACTAACAATTTAAAACAATCCTAACATTTATGTATTTAACAATTGAAGAGTTTGCTGCAAAAAATAGGTAATTCCACTTTAGGTTATTTTAGGGTTATATGTGTTATCTTGTGCAGAAAAAACAGTTTTTTTTGATAAAATTGAGTTGCATATATTGTTGGTTTAAGATATGAAAGAAGTATCTCCTGAAACTGCCTTCGTTTTGCCTCAAAAGATTGACATGTTTTGTTGATATGAAAGTTATATAAGAGATTACCCACAGTGTAGTGCTTTCCAAGGGTGTTTTTTGTTCGGCAATCCATCTAAAAGACTGATAATGAGGGATTCGAAAAAAATGATGGTTGAATTGCTGTTCACCTGATTTTTATAAGGTTATTGACAGAGATGAAAGCACTGCTCATGAAGATGATGGGACTAGTTGTAACATCGCCGATCGTAAGAACAAGAAAGTTTTATTTCAGAGTGAATGGAAACTAAGTTTAAAGAAACGACGAATGACTGAATGGAAATAAATTGTAAATGGAAAATAGAGATGTGAGGAAACTAGCCCACAAATTCGTTGCAGAAAACAAGATGTGGCTCTACTATGGATTAAGAACAGACAATGTATTAGATGATAGAAGGGGAATTGGATGAACTAAGAATGCAATTTTCGGTAATATTTAAGTATTTAAATATTTAAGTAAGAATATGTTGTATTTCAATTTCAGGTTTTTTTTAATTAAATATTAAAATAGCTACTTCTAACTTTTGGTGAAGTATTTCCTCTATGTGTTAGTAGGTCATACATTTTGTCGTAGGAAAGAGGTAGCTCCTACAACTAAACATGTTCCAGGTACCTTAGAAGTGATATATTTAAGTGAGTTAGTTAACCTATTAATGAACTCAATGTACATGAATTCCTAAAAAGTTAATCAAATTATTATTTTTGTCAAACTTGAAAATTTCCAATTTACTAATTTTTTTTTTTACGAGTTACAAAATGTATGAAAGGTTTAGATAGGTCCTTTCTATGGAAAATATTTCAATTCATTATTTTAAAATTATCTTAAGTTTATTTAATTATTTAATTAGGTTTTATGAGCTTAATCACTTTGGAAATTTAAAATTTATTTACTTCTAACATTTTAAATTGCATTTACTGAATAGATTAGATCCTAGGTAGTAGTTGAGAAGCATTTTTTATTAAAAAAATACATTATTTTTTTTCTTGAGGAAAAACCATTTTCAAGCAATTAATTTACCAACTATGAATACAGCTTCCTGTAAATCCCTTTAAAAGACTGCACAAAAATATTTTGGCTATATTTTATTAACCTTTTCGCTTTAAATCAAGTCAGTTTAATTTTCTGAGTTTATTTTCACTAAATTAAAATATTTTTGCTTAGAAAACTTTTTTTTGAATTATTTTAATTTTCTACCCTATTGGGTAATATCGCTTTAATATGTCTTTATGAAATTTTATAAATTTCGATATGATGTTCTTTGAACGCATTTTATTACAATAAGTTTGCTTTAAATTTGAATAGCAAATACAACATTAGAAAATCGTTTACAACTTTTTTCAAAAAGAGAATTTTCCAATTTTCACGATTTGGAAAAGCAAATAATTGCCTCTTTGAAAAAAATTCCTCCTTTTATGAATTTATTTTTTCCGTCTCTATCTATCCATATTTTGATTTTATTTTCTACAATATATTTCAAGCAAATATAGCAAGGGTTTTTATAATACCAATTTCTGTACAATTTTTTATTTCTGTGCATCCCTATGGAAGAAAACATTAATTGCTTAATCAGGGAGATAATGTGCAGTAATTTCTTAGTAATGCCAGTATCCATAGAATTATTAATAATGTTGTAATTTATAATCTTCAAAAATTTTATGATTGAATTCATGATACAGGAGAAAATATAGAAGTATAGTTGCTAGCGCATGCAATATACATTATATATTTTATGAAATAAATGTGAATCAGTTCATTATTATGCATACTCTATTGCAAAAATTCATGTTTCTTGAGTTCATTTGGGGTCTGATTGCTCAAATCTTGAGATCCCGTGAAATCAGGAAATTAAAAACAACTTTTCTTAGTGAATATTACAAAGTAAAAAAAAATTGACTTCGAATTTATTATATTGATTTACTTGTTATTTGCTATTTTCTATTTAACTATATGTAGAGTTTACTCTCTAGTATTAATATTCTAATGAAATATAAGACACTGATAACTCTGTCAATCCCATAACTGTCAATTTTTCAGATTAGTTCCTCATTTTGGTAGAAAATTAATTAAATGTCATTTTAATATTTTTTTTAATTTAATCTATAAATTTTTCTCTTTAAATTGTTAAATTTAATTAACAGTTTAGCATTAAAAAGCATTATTTTTAATTATTTTTTAATGCGCTTGAATGTAAATGATATATAAATGAAATTTAATAGACGAGAAACCACGAAGAATTATTCTAAAAATAATGAGTTGAATGCCATGTATAGTACGTTGTGGCTCAACAGTAGTCTGATGGCTAATCTCGGAGGAAAGTCACATATGGCTGCTTTGGAATAAGAAGTACCTTGCACTAGCTAGTAGGCAAAAGGACACTATTTCTATTTCGTTGGTAAAGTGAGCATTAGTTAATGATTTGTAAAAATGAATTTGATTGTGCGATTGGGAAAGAGATAGTTGAATTGCGTGTTGGAATTTTCTTGGTTTTTTTAAATAAATAGTAGCATACATACACCATAAAGTTACCCTTGAAGGTCTCCTGGAATGCATTATGCCCTATCCACAGCATTCTAGAATGCGTCGTTGGCATGCTGAAGTTTTGTCCACCACCATAAAGATATCAACAACTAAAATATCAGTCATTTCTCTATTTTCGGGCTCTTTTGACAATATGAAATTGCATTTTCTCCTATTTACAATAAACTCATCGCATTTGTTCTAAGATGTAAATCAAGTATGTACCACCACTTGGGTTTCGTTGTTATAAATCTAACATATTATAGGCCAGAAGGCTTAATACTAACAAATTATAGGCATGATCTCTGTCTTTTGCTTTAAAGAGACTTGCATTGCTAATATGATAATATTTAAAGTTCGTTTTTGGCAACAATTTTGTAGTTATCAGGCTGGATGCATATGCATTTTATGCTTTCCTTGTTTGTAATATAAATGTAATGTAAGAAGGCATATTATCAGAAAGTTATCTTCAGTTATCTTCTTACATATGATAATGTAAAAGATAACCTGTAGCTAACCTTCCCAAAGAAGACTTGCAGCGAGACATCTTCTACCATAAAGAGAAAAATTAAACACATTGCAGCGATTTTTCCTTAGTTAAATCGTCAATTGTTATCGAGTTTTATTAATAGACGTCGAAATCCATACACTACTTCAATTTTAAGAATCAGAATTTCGATTAATGTGTTGTCAATATTACGAAACATTTTGTTATCGTATATAATGATTGACGATGTTTTTTTAATCTAATTCAGTATTCTTTATTGCAAATTAAAATAGGCTTTAATTTAATCTATCGCTTAAAATAATGTTACATCATTAAGTCTAAAATAAAGCCACTATAATTTCATAAATATTTATATTAAGTGAAAATACTCTTTCATAAGATTTATAAGAATCGAATTTCTTTTCTCGCTACTTCCCTGACAATGCTTAAATCGTTTCTTTCTTCCATTGTCTTCAGGAAAATAGGCCTAATCTGCATGTTTGGAATTTCTATGCTAATTAGTAATAGCATCGAAAGTTTTCGAGTTACATGTTTTCAGGCTTAAAATTAAATGCTCATTTCATGTGGGAATTTCGAATTCACTTAACAAATGTTTTTAAAGCAATCCAATAAAACAAAGATATTAATAATTCTTCCTTCTAAGCGTAAGCAAATTGTCTATTTTTAACCTTTTAAAGCAAAATGGTTACGATTGGAAATAATGATGTTATTGATATTTTAGACATATAAATTTACTTTTTTAAAATTAAATGTTCTTTCCAATACTTTAAAAGGATGAAATTATATTATCGAAATATTCTACAAGGGTTATAAACGTTAAATGCAAATTTTATGAACTAATTGCATAGCTAGAAAAATCCTAGAAATTGTTGCTGAAGTATAAAACATAATACAAATTGATTGGATTATCCAAAGCGTTCTAAAATCATGTAATTAATAAAATTCCTACGTAACTAATGATATGTTTAATTTAGATATTTATACCTTCATGTGATAAGCAATTTAATATATTTTTTTGTGATTTTTTAATTCCTAATTTGATAAACATTAATTGCGGAAATACAATCCCATTACATTAACACTTTTATTATATGTTTTCATTCTCATTCAATCGCATTAAATTGTCACATTTGATTATTCTAAATGCACCATATCCTTTTGAAATCATTATTAATAATACTCACAGAAAGTTAATTTAATAGGTTTCTAACCATCAATTGTCAACATTATTTCCAAATAGCATCGTCTAATTAGGCTTATTTTATTTGTTCTCCACGCATTTTTTCTTTATTCATATTTGTATTACTAAAAGAAAAATAACTAAGTAAATTTCTTCAAAGGTACACAAGTATATATTTTAATTTTAAAAAAATTAAAAACATCTAGAAAAATATTTTTAACAAAAAGAATCAAAAGTTCTGGACATTGTTATTTTTTTAATAAAAATGTAGGCGATCTGAATTTTGCAATTTTTTTACTATTTTAATCAAAATTAACTTGGAAGGAAATCTTTTGTAGCCACTCCCAAAAAAATTCTAATTTATATCTTCATGATTATAGTTTAAATTATCTTAAAACGTTATTAAATTAATTTAATTGCTGTAGTATTTAAATTAGTGAAACTAATTAAAATTTAATTAATTTATATTTTTTATTAAAGCCATTTAAGTTAAATTAATTTAATTAGTTTAATTGTTTTAATTAATTTTATTGTAACTCAATTTTGTGTAGCTTAAACATTATTTTTAAATAGAAATTAAAATTAATTTCCAATTTTTTTTTAAATATGAAAACATTTTCGTCAAACAACTTTTCATGTATTAAAAAATACTCCTAAACAAAATCAATTCAATCATTTGGAAACTTACTTTTTTTCTGTACAAAGTGCTATTTAATATCAAATTTAAAAAAGTACTAAGTCTTTGCAAAAATGCTTTTGCATTTAAAATTAAATAGTATGTATATGAATACCATTTCGTAATATATTGTAAATTATTCGTCAGTAGCACGAAAGTTTTAAATTAACGTTTCATAATAACTGCATTTTTTTGTCAATGCTAAACTGTTATCTACCATGGCTTATTTGTTTTATAAAAGAGATACGAAAAAGTTCTAATTTATAGCAATGTATTTCATATCCCTTCCCTTCCAATGATTATATCTAACAGCATCGTCAATAAGCAAGCTTCGATTAAAGAAACCCATACCCAAATAAAAAAAAAGTTACAAGAATCCTTCTCCTTTAGATTTCGCGATATCTTTATTCCTTCCAGCGCCATAATTCTTAACGTCAGACAACACAGCCAACAAATGACTGGGGCCCACTGTAATCCAGCCACGTGGCTGTGACGTCATGGCAAGATGGCAGATGTATGATCGGAGAAAGTAGTACAATAAATCATGGGTCTCGAAAGAATAATAGGTCAGGAAATGCCAGTTAGACACGTTAGAAGGCTTCCCTGGGACTCTGTCTAGCACCCTTTGACAAAATGGTATCATTAATACTCGGCAACACATAAGGAGACGTTATTAGAGATATCCATCAAACATCAAAAAGCCAGGAGGTTGTGCCCTCAACAGCTATTCTTGATAGATGTCTGTATTACTCGCTTTATACCCTAAACAATTCATTTTTTCCTATCGACCGTATAGACACCAGTTATGAACTGGAAGTCAGTTGGGAATGAATTCGGTTGCCTTACAAAAGAAATCAGTACTGCTGAGAACCATTCACTGTAAGTTGCATTACTTAGAGAATGAGAATTTCACGCTTTTGCAGAGATTAATGGATGGCTAAGATGATGAATTGGTTTTGTGGTTACATGAATCACAAGAACTATTCTACAGTAAGTTCAAATGCTTTACTTCATGAAGAGAAATGTAAATAGTAGTTTGAAATAGGATAATTTAACTTAAACTTCAGTAGGAGTGTCATTTCTTAAGTAAATATAAATCCCATTAAAAACTTACTAACCGTTAAACTTAAGTTTCCGTTTGTGGAAAAATCAACAATAACAAATTGTTTAAACATAATTAATTAACAAATCTAGTTAGTTAAAGCTATTTGATGTGTATAATTATAATTTAATAGCTGGCAGGTAAATGGTTGAATGGATTTTTATATATTTACAAATTAGATAGTATTATAAATGCATAAGTTATATTCAATTTATTTAGCTGATTAAAGAACATGATGAGAAATGTAAATAGTAGTTTGAAATGGGATAATTTTACCTAAGAAATGACACTCATACAGAAGTTTTAAGTAAATATAAATCCTATTAAAAACTTACTCACTGTTAACCTTAAGTTTCCGTTTATGGAAAAATCCCGATAACAAATTGTTTAAAAATAATTAATTAACAAATCTAGTTAGTTTAAGCTATTTGATGTGTATAATTATAATTTAATAGCTGGCAAATAAATGGTTGAATGTATTTTTATATATTTACAAATTAAATCATGTTATAAAATGTATAAGTTATATTTAATTTATTTCGCACATGAAAAAATATGTAAAAAGAGATTTGTGAAGTAAATTAAATATTATTTCGTATAAATTATGTAAAAACTTTAAGTTGAATCGTATCTAAAAAACAATTTTTAATTTTTCTTGTAAACATATTTAATTTGTTAAGAGCTTATGAATATTTACATATCTGAAAAAAGAATAAATTAATTTCTAATCCTGTATGGTCCTTAAGTAATTGTAAATAAAAACATAAATTCTGAGAAAAATAACGTGTTTTCGCATCGTGATTGTTCGTAAGGTATATTTGTTCTGAAATATTTTTTGGAATTTCAAAACTTAGAAATTAAATCTCAGTAAAACATTGAAATAAATTTCATTATCTTTGAATTAAAAGGACAAACTATGGCAGAAAAGGTTTTCATAATGTTTACCTTCTGCTAATTCTAAAATAATTATACACATAAAACAAGCATAAAATAATTTGATTAATTTTTATTAGGAATGTTTTAAGCCATTAAGAAAAAGCCATTAAACCAAAAGATGGATGCAGAAAATGAAATGAAAATACTTTTCATTAAATAATTTTAACAAAATAATAAATATATAATATATTATAGCTATTATATACTTATATAATAGATATGCTATTTTATATATTTCGAAAGATTTAGGTTTTACCATAGTATCATAAAACTACTTTTGCACCTTTGAATATTAAAAAAGGACATCAATATTTGAATAAAACTTTTACATTCAAAAGACCTTTATTTTGAGAAGATACAACGTCTAATTCTTTGAGATTAAATTATTTATTCTTTATCACTATTTGCATATCAACATAACTTTATTTTTTTCCAAAAATAAAATGCTGAGTTTCATACGGGGAAATTATAATAACACGCTTTTTAGATAAAATATTATATCACGTTCATGATATAAATTTTCTTTACATATGTCTAAATTAAAATGGATATCTCCAGGCCACGAATAAATCGCTCATACGCTTTGCATATATCATTTGCTAATGTATATGAAAAATACAGTGTCATTTTTAGTATTTCTACCTAACCTTTATAAAATTAAAAACTGACATCAATAGACATTCGTTATTTACCAAAAACAACTCCATTCCAATACGATAACTCACTAAAATTCATATTCTAATACCATTTAATCTGAGCAATATTTGACAAATATTTCTTGGGTTAGTTCAAAAGAGAAATAATATCAAAACGAATGCTTCATTTTAATATTTAGCTCCAAATAAAAAAAAATTATTAAAAAATTCTTAGAACATTATGAAATATAAATTCATAGCATTGGATAAAAATTTACTTTATGAGTGAATAAATAAAATATTAAATAAAAATTGTGTGCCAAAATACGGATTTCGTTAAAATACTTATTTTTACGATTTTATAAGTAACTCCTGAATTATAAAAATATTTATTCAATACCGAGTTATTCAGTCAATTTCACAATTACTAAATAAAATTAATGGATTAAAAGGATGACATTTAAATTGTGTCAGCAAATACTTATATAATGCATTTTGTTTAAAAATATTAAGTATCAATGTTCTAATTCTTATTGATTTTACCAAAAGATATATTTGCTGGGTATATAATAAACATTTTCAAAATCACTTTCGTGTCCAACGACTATATAAAAAGCTTTTTGATAAATATTTTTTTTACAACAATTAAACAATAGTTTTTATTCCTACCAGTTTTAAAAAACAATGTTTATTTTTTTTTATTCATATAGGATATGATAGAAAAAAATATTTTACGCATTAAAATTATTTTATTTCTTTTCTAACAAAAACATTTTTGAGATATGTAAATATTTATTTTTACATATTTACATATCTGTTTATACACTGCCCAGCATAAAAAGTGTAACATCATGCAAGATTAAGTTGAATATGATGAAATTTGATGCACAGAAAGAGAATGTATTTATAAATAAGTAATGCTATATACAAGAAGATAATTTTATGCAGCGATGAACTATACAATCAGTATGTAGTAGGACCATTTATCGTGGCGATGCAAGCAGCAACCCTATGAGGTTCAGATTCAATTAGCATACGCATAGTGTCCTGGGGAATCGGTATGAAGTTGTCTAGAGTTGTCTGTGGAAAATACCATTTTGATACATATTACATTTACATACATTTTGATACATTTACATACCATATACTACATTTACCCTGAATGTAGTATATCCTTTGCAGGATTGCTAGAGCAATCAACTGCAGCCTCTCATCGACATATCAGCGTGCCTTTAATTGCCTCTGATGTGTATCAATGATAATCTGCTATAGCGTCTGATGGCACCTCAAACCATTATGACGCATTGACGAGCGGTATGAAATTCTAAATAGTGATCGGATGGACTCTATCCCTCAACACCTCCAGACTCTCACCCAGTTACTATCATCACACATATTCGCGACTCCCCGCTGAACACCACATTGTACCATTTAGTTGTTCAAGTGGCTCGTTCTCTCACCATCGCATCTTTCATGTCAATGGCAGTCTTCGCAAAGAGTGGCTTGTGTGCAAGCTACTTCATCCATTCGACGTGGAATTGTTCTCCCAGTCATCGGAGCATCCAAAATTCCCTTCATATTCTCAGAATGTCGAGAATAGTTGATTGTTGGGCCACCATCACTTCACCACAGATACGTCGATCCGTGCATTCTGTTATACATCTGGGTTCACCTGGTATTTTACGACGATTCACATTTTTCTCATAGATCCAAATGCACAGTGGACACATTTATTTGCGTTTCAGCAGCAATGCGATGGTAACATCAACCAGCTATCCTTAGACCTACAGTTTGACCCTTCGTAAAATCGTCCAATTACCAAACATGCCTAAAGTGTTATCGTCCAGGCATCTCTTAATCCACACGTGTCTTCTGAAATGTAGTGGAACTCGAAATTCTGGATTCCTTAGGTGACAGAATATAGTGACTGTTAGTCCATACGTCGTTTCTTCTCTTTCTCTTTCTCTTCCTCTTAATAATCATTTGATTAATTTGCATTTCAGAATATTTGAATAACTTGTTTAGCTGCAGATTCCCTAAAATTTGCATATTTATACGGCTGAATCTTCATAGTGTTGAATTTTTTATAACGGGCAGTGTATATCCAAAAATTATCGGTTAGTAAACACATTATTAATATGTTAATGCATAAATTATTATATTACTTAGTTACATATTATTAAATTAATTAGTTAAATTAATTACGAACTCCACGACACAACTTACACCACCACTTACACACAAACTAAATTATATTTAATTAATATATTCAATTACAATAAAAATAATGAAATGTTCGTCTAAACAAAACTCATTCCTATGTTTTGTTTTTCTAATTCGCTGGTCTATTACTTTCCCAAAAGTTTACTCTTACCTCAGAGAGTT
>BPLQ01011087.1:1686618-1699246 GCA_021605075.1 Caerostris darwini | reverse complement strand
CGCTGGTCTATTACTTTCCCAAAAGTTTACTCTTACCTCAGAGAGTTTCTTATGGGCTTATTCGAATTCACTGCAGAATATAGCTATCTTTCGAAAGAAACAAGAAGTAAAATTACATTTCAAAAGAGTTATTAGATGGAAATGTTTTATTATTCTAACATATCTATGACTAATCATATTATGCTTACGAAATGATTTTATATAATCATTTTTTAAAGAATTAAAAGAATGGGAATAAGGGGCATAATAATGATATTTTAAGTAGGAAATAATACTTTTATACTATTCATTTAATACAAATTTCACAAGGTATTAAACATGTTTGCTTAATACTTTTATATTAATAATAATATTATTATTACTGCAATTCAATTAATATAAACCAGTATATTTATTTTATTTATATGATTCAAAATGTTTTATGTCACTTCCTGTCTGAGAGTATTCAATTTAAAATATTTTCTTGTTTAATTTTTACATATCAATTTCATTCCTCTGAGAGCATTAAAACGAATATCTAACAATTGATATTACGAAATACGAGAGCATTAAAAAGTATCTCTTATAATTTATGTTACAATATTAAACAGCTATCCAAAAGCACTAAATGAAATTATTGTTAATATATATAACTCAATTAAACTTTTTGAAACATTTAAAAAGTGGAAGAAAATAATACAATAATGTATTTTCAAATAGTGTATAGACATTTGAAGGAAAAATTCTTAAACTATAATAAAAAAAAAATTCTTATAATGTAATACATTTTTTTTTTGCTTGATACAAAACATTTATTATGGATAAATAGAAACTTCAATTTTATACATGGTATGTTTTTATTCATATGCACTCCTTGAAGAAAGAAATTTAATCTTGTTCAAAACTTATGAACAATATTACTGCGAATAAATTTTTTATTTTATATTAATTTTTCTAAGTTATGGAAAGTTTTATAGAGTTTCCAATTTAAAATATTTTCTTGTTTAATTTTACCAAATCAATTGCATTCCTTTGACAGCATTAAAAAAGAATATCTAATAATTTATATTACGCAATACGAGAGCATTAAAAAGCGTTTCTGATAATTTATATTACTATATTAAACAACTATACCAAAGCACTAAATGAAATCGTTGTTAATATATATAACTCAATTAAAAGTTTTGAAACATTTAAAAGGTGGAAGGAAATAATGTAATAATGCATTTTTCAAATATTCTATGGATATTTGAAGAAAAAAAATTTATAAAAACTATAATGAAAAAAACTCTTATAGTGTAATACATTTTCGTTTGCTTGATACAAAATATTTATTATGGATAAATAATAAGTAAAAAATAAATAATAAATAATAAATCTTCTATATTATACATGGCATGGTTTTTATTCATATGAACTCCTTGAAGAAATGAATTTCATGTCGTTCAAAATTTACGGATAATATTACAGTGACTAAATTTTCTTATAAATCCTTTAATACATTTTATATTAATTTTTCTGAGTCGTGAAAATCTTAAGACGCTTCCGATTTAAAATATTTTCTTGTTTAAATTTACTAAATAAATTGAATTCCTCTAAGACCATTAAAAAGAATATCTACTAACATGAGCAACATGAGAGCATTAAAAAGTAACTTGATAATTTATGTTACAATATTAAGCAGCTATCCCAAAGCACTAATTAAAACCCTTGTTAATAGTTGTAAATCAATTACAATTTTTGAAACATTTAAAAAGCGGCAGAATATAATACATTTATATATTTTTGAAATATTGTATGGGTATTTGAAGAAAAAGTTCTTAAAAAAAAACTATAATAAAAAAAAATCTTAAAAAAACTATAATAAAAAAATATCTTAAAAAAACTATAATGAAAAAAACTTTTTAAAAACTATAAAGAAAAAAAAACTCTTAAAAACTATAATGAAAAAAAATCTCTTAAAAATCTACAATGAAAAAAAAACTCTTGTAATGTAATACATTCTTTCACTTGATACAAAATATTTATTATGGGTAAATAAAAGAACCTTCTATTTTATACAGGCATGTTTTTATTCATATACATAGATTAATTTCATCTCGTACAAAATTTACGAACAATATTACTGCGAATGAATTTTTCGTATAAATCCTTTAATACATTGTATATTATTTTTTTCTGGGTTATGAAAAAGCTTAAAATTCGATAACTTAATCAAGAAATGCTTTTCTTTCAAATTTCAGCGTTTTTCATTGTTATAAATGATGCTAAAACTCCAGTCAACTAAATAACCGAATAAATATTAATGCTCTCTTAGCCGTTGTAATTTAAGTGCGGCCTTCTTTCCTTACAACGAAATATCCGATACTCTTGTAGTAAGTGAAGAAAAAGCAATATTCCCGAATTTAATCATGTCACTTCGTATTTAAATTTTAATTCCGATCAATGCGGTTTCTTTCAAGTAATATCGGAAAATAAAAAAAAATTTAAAGCATTCTTCGATACCTAACCATTGTTTCACGATTCACACTCTCACGTAAGCATATTACCCCTTCCCAATTGTTCTGAGCGTTATAAATAATGATAATGCATCGGTATTTTTCACAACGTAAAATAGCGTGTAAAGCAGAGATAGCCTATAAAATCCTTTAATGTCATTCTTATCACTTTAAGTGAAGAAATCATCGGCTTTTTCACAAGTCTTTTTACTGCCAGTAGCCCTGCCTAAACGATGTTTTCAGTATAGTATGTTATCGGACGGTATTAATCATTGACTTGGAAAAAAAAAACCTTGATTGAAAATATAAAAATAAAGCAACACTCGTATTTTTCTTTACCGCAAGTAGATCGAAATTTTATTCGATGCCGTAATAAAAGAGTGAGGGGGTTTTCTTCAAAAGAAATAGACGGGTTGGGAATGAAATTATTATTTTAACTCACTTAAAAAATTATCTATAAATATGAGTTTTAATTACTGTATTTTGAAAACTGAAATATAGTATTTGATAATTTTAATATAAGCTTCGAAATTCATAATTTTTTTCTAACTCTTTATTATTATTATTAATAGCATTTTAGTAATTCTAATTTATTATAAGCGCCCCAATCATATCCCAGTGATAATGCACGCAAACTAACCTGCAAATGGGTACGAGAATTCATTTCCCTATTGGCAGGCATGCCTTGCAGTCCCTGTTTTCAGAAAAGCGTATAATTGATGGTGATTGTGTGCACCTAACACATGTACCTGTGTGTGGGGACCTAACATGGCAATCAGGTTACCAAGTTAGAGCATTCTGGACGACCACCAAATGAGAAATATTGGTCCTGGAAAACCTCCTAGAAAACAATAGGCCCATTTTAATTTCATCATCTGTTTATGGCATATTGAGCGAAATACAAGGATCTAGAAAAAAATTGGATTATAAACATTTATTTTTAAGCATCATTTAGCTTACCTTCAAAACATCAATTAAATTGCATTTCAGAATTTAATAATATAATAGCTTAATTAGTTAAGTTAGTGCCCAACTCATGGCAGTGTGGTAACTTGCTCAATTAGCAAAAGATTCAACCCAAGTTTGATTACTACTGGTGGTGTGAATCGTGTCATTGTTTTAAAAAAAAAAGAGTTGGTGGCTATTTAGAAATAATTTCGTAAAGACTCGACTTGTCTGGGCAGATTTTTCTTTGTTTCTTTACATACGATATGCATGCATTGTACAATTTCCATCAAAATGCATAAAACTGTTTCTTAAAGAGAAAAACGTTGACACAGTGGTGCTTCTTCCTTCTTAAAACTGTCAACATATCATAGATGTTAAAAAGGCGTCTATATTGGAAAAAATTTCATTTGATATTTTTATTTCTGCCTCCACCATTTTTCGGCAGTCAGTGTCAACGAGACTTGGGTGGTAGTTGCCTCGATGGAAAATTTTATTTTATTGCATTCTTGTTAACGCCGACTCTACTACAAATTGTCATATCATTGGTGAATGACCAAAAGTCAAGCAAAAATTATTAACTTTTGCTTCAGATTTATTTCTGTTGTTATATAAATAGATGTTAAGGAATATAGATTTATGAAAAGAGTGATAAATAGAAAGATGTCATATACTTGTAATACTTGCCCATTGAGAATGAATGGTATAAATTTATATTTTATCATCACTTTTGTCGAATTATAAAGGGTGTCCAAAATCCAGGCGAGAAATCTTGCGAGAATTTTGGAACACCTTTTATATGATAGAATAATAATTTGTTTTATCTTCAATGAAATTAATTCTAATCTTTATTAAAGTACATTTTCACGTTTAAATGCATTTTCGAAATTATATATTTACTAGAACTTCATTTAAATTAATTTTTTGCAAAGGTTTTTTTAGCTCTTTAAATGTTCTTTGGGCAGAAGTAATCGGGTTTTTCTTAAGAATTAAATATATGTTTTTAGTATCAATCTATGTAATGTTATTATTAATATTACACAATTGATGTAAAACAATAAAATATTTATTTGAATAATACAAGTTTTTATTTTCTTTTATCCTTAATGAGAAAAACTGCTTTTCAAAAAAATTAAAAATTCCAGACTTATTACTTTTAAAAAATTCTTACTTATATTTATTTCGTTGCCAACTCAATTTTCAAAAAAAAAATTATGCTCATATTTTATGTATTTAATGTTCTCAGCTTTGGCAAATTAATGTTTAAAAAAGAAAAGATAATAAATAGACTCAAGCTAATTCAGTATTATTAAAGCAAAATAATGTCTTTATATTGTTTACAAAAATTTTATACAGTTTAAAACAGTTAAAAATACCTTTGTTGTTGAATACAAACTGAAAACTTCATTTCAAACGAGTAAAATATATAATACTCTAAATATTTTATTTTTAATATTATTTAAATTTTACTCGATCTAAATAATTAAATAAGTATTATTTCAGATTAATTCTAACTCAATTGTTAGCACTCTGTATAAAAAAATTGTTCACAAATGAACTAAGATATATTTCATATAGCTATTAGGAGTGTTAAAAATAGTTCTTCGAAATATCTTCATTCGATAACATAAAAACATATCTTTAGCGCTAAGGATTTATGGCTACTCTTTGCAAGCTTTAACTCACTACATATTTTCTCTGTCAGTCTTCAAAACTAAGGCTAACTGTCAATTTTTTCATAGGCTACTACGAGAAATCGAAAACCACCATCTTTAGAAATTCTCTCCATTTTCTAAAGATTTTTTCAAGTACGTATGAACTATATACTTCGTTTTCTGTGAAAGAAAAAAGAAGAACATAACGGTAAAGCCTTCCCTCACTTCACGTGAAAACACCCAGCATGCATCATAATAAGTTTTGTAATCCATCATATTCGCGATGAATGTTCGGGATCTGGCAGCAGGGAGGTATCAACAATTCATGCGCCCTCTACCTGCTTTTATGGGAAGCGTTTTTCGCCTGAAGGTCGGCCATGATGAATTAAAGCTGTGACAGGGCTCGATTTTTTTATCATTTCGGTTTATTTTATTTTTCGCTTTTGATCTTATAACCTCTCTCCCCGATAGGAAGGGAAAAAAAACTTTCAATCCATTAACGATTAGTATTGAGAAGGTTTTTGAAGGCTGCAATGGAAAACGTATTATATTTCTTTTCAATGTGTATCTTTACTGCAATGAAACGATCTTTCGTTTTTTCGTTTGAGTTAACTTATTTATTCAGCTCTGTTGAGTAAATATTTAGGATAGATTGGTTGCCCGGGACATTTAAGTATACAAAAAACAAAAACAAAAAAAGAGAAAAGTTGGATTATCATCGAAATGCTACGACTCAAAATTTTCTTTCTTTCTTTCTCATCTCCTTTGTGTGTAATAGCTTCGAAAAAGTTCTTATCAATGACCAGAAAAAGTCCCAAACGCTTTTGATTAAGAAATGATTTTGCATATTTTGTTTTTGAGATTTGTTTGTTTAAAAAAAATTAAAGTGTACTATTTCTTATTTTATTAAGCAATATTTTTATTGTCAAGATTTTTTTTTCTTCTGTGCAATTATATGAGCAAAATTCAAAAGAATTGGACACAAAATTTAAAAATTCCTTCCATTAGATTTTTTGTAATTAAAAAATCAAATTAAACATCGATAGTTTACTTTAAATGTAATATTTACTTATTCACATATTTGAAAATTAGAAATATTAGGTACTACAAAACAAAAATTCTATCTTAACTTCTGCTATTGAAATCATGGCTGATTTGAAGGAAAAAAATGTTTTGCCTCTTTTGTTAGGCCTATTTAAAATTTATATACTGAAATGGCAAGAAAGTAATTGCAGCTTTCACCATTTAAGTACATATTGTCGAACCGAATACCGAACATATTGTCTGGCCAATCCAATATATTGTATTTTTCTGTATCAACCAAATTAAAATTATATTATTATATTATAATTATTAAATATTAAATTAATATTATGTTATCAAATCCATTTAGTTTTAATTTATGAAATTAATAATAGTGTTTTAGAAAATTTTTTAAAATACTATGTATTTTAAGTGATCAAGAAAGTTTTTTTCGGAAAAGATAACAACACTAAGAATTATTTTTTAACTAGTTTTATTTGAATAATCACCTAATTAAAATAAAATTAATTAATTTAAAACAATATCACTTTCATCAATTTACATTTAAAATACTTATGCATGGTTGAAAAGATGCGTAAATATAAATATAAGTGTTCGCCTAGGAAATCAATTATAATCCATTTAACCATTATTTTTTTCATGAAATTATTATCTTCAGAAAAAAGAAATCAGTGTGGTCTTGATGACTCTGAATAAAGCTGTAAAGTGACAACAGTCGGAAAAAATAACCCCATATACTTTTCTAACATATATTATGGTTAGAATAATTTGGTGCAGTAGCCAACTGTTTCGCAAGATATGGCATTGAAAAGATTAGCAGTGCAGTAAATATTTAAATCATAGTTTCCAACAAATTTTGCACTCTCAGTATGATAGAGGATCGTAGAAAGAGAATTGTTCATTTTTGAACCCTATTTATTCGTTATTTCTTGGTAAATTTTATTTTATTATGCGATTAATATGACAACAGTAGTGCTAGTTTTATTAAGGAATGATTGTCCCATACCATGACATCTGGCAATCCTATCATAAAAATACTGTTTGCATTGGTTAGAATCCTATGATTGCAATGACAATGTATTGTTGTTGTTTCTTATCCCACTTGGCTGGCCAAGCCCACGAGCCCATACGTACTCATGATTGAAGGGGAAGGGAGCAGCTTCTGTTGTGATGGAGCACCCGTAGGTAGAAGCCTGACTTTGGCTCCGTGACGCTCTTACAGTCATAGGAGACCGGGACCTACGGCTTAAAATGGATTCCGAACCACTACAAACATCCATGGCACCACCGGGGTTCGAACCCGAAACATGTGGCACCGAGCGCCAGAGCGCTAGACACTCGGCCATTCATGTCCCAAATTTGCCAACAGCACGCGGTGTTCCCAGGTGGTCACCCACCCAAGTACTGACCGCGCCCAATGATGCTTGACTTCGGTGATCTAACGAGAACCGGTATGACAATATATAAATGAATCTATCGCAGACGGACGAAAGAACAAAATGAATTACAATGACCCCTTCCTTTCCTCGGCTTTCAAGCCAATTAGCAGAAGAAAAATTTCTAGTCAAAGGTTATGCACGCTAAGGATAAGCACGCAACCATAATACATACAAGAATAAATGTTCATAGCATACCAACAAGTAACCTTACGTAAGGTATGATGTCATCTGCATGGAAGGAATTTCGAGGAATTTTCAGGTAGTCATTGCTTCATCTACATTAACTATGTAGTATAAAGTCTGGCATTATAATGAAGTTAATCATACTTCTTTCATACAGACAGAAGTTGTGTTGTCTCATATTTGCAAGGCATTTTTGACACCACTGACCAATAAAACCCTCTCGCCCACTATACATATCAATATATCTCGCCCCATGATAGATAAGATGCCATTTTTTAACTCGATGCATAAATCAGCTCTTTCATCAATTAAATAAGTATGATATATTGTTTTATATAAAGTAGCATGTTGCGATTTATCAGGGGACTATAACAGATGAGTTAAATATATCAAGAAAAATATTACCAAAAAATTGAAGTTTTACTGACAGCAATAACTAGATTATAACCTACCTAAACTGAGAAATAATAATATTTATAGTTGATTATTAAAAAAAAATAATAAACCAATGCTGATCTGTACAAGTTTCAATATTCTAAATTTGGAAACAATTAAATTATTTCATCTTTCCATTATATAATATTTCTGAAAAGATATGTAGCTGATCTCATATTCTTCTTGATATTACAATTTTAATGGCTAATAATGAATACATATGAAATTCTTCACATTTTTTTTTCTTTCTAATTTTAACAAATAGTTAAAAACCATTAGCGGATTTCCGGAATAAACTAGCTATGATCAATCTGTAATTTAACTAATAAATTAGGCATGTTTTATGATTTATCAGGATTTCGTTTATAAGCAATTAATAAATAATCTTTACTAATAAATCTTGTGTGCAATATTTTCTTCATTAATATTTAATGTAAAATAATTTGCTTTTTTAATTTACAAATACAATAATTAAAACCATTTTTAAGTTCTAATAAAGTATAGAAAAATTTTAATTAAATTAAAAATTAAGTAAAGAAATTGAAAATGTAATTCATTATTCATTATTTTGCATACCACATAATTAAGAAAAATATTTTAGTAAAATATGTTATCTTCTACTTGAAGTAATTTTTTTCTGGAAATATAATTTTAACATACAAAATTATAATTACTTTGAATTTTATTGTATTAATATGAATTTTTAATAAATTTCCAAGCATTATAAATTATTAAATACTTCAGAGTAAAGCTTAATTTCTTTTATAACTTATGATTTATTAAATAGGATTCCTTGAATAATAAAGCTTATCAAGTATTTTTTTGCATCGATAGATGTAAAGAAGAATCTTCAATTTTTATTTTTTGTCTTAAATCTCAGAAGCCATCCATATTATGTTTATCGCAAATCCAATTATTATAAATAATTGAACTAATGCTGTATACAATATTAATTTATTATTAAAGGAAATATTGAATATTAAAGTTGTCAAAATTAATTTTTATTATCCTTATAAATTAGGTTATGAGTAATTGGGACACACTTCTATTCAAACGAACTTAATAAAATATGCAAGATATTTTGTCTTAAATCCTATTTTAATTTATTTTGAATGTATTTAACGATGTTTTCACAATCCCTCACATAAGACAATCTCTCAAACATAATATTAAAAAATTCCTAAATTTATTATGATTTATAATACTTTCTAAAACTACTTGTACATTTTTTTTATTTAATCTGTTTTTGAAGTTATAATAACGTAATTTAATACATAATTTCATTTAAGATCCATAATTTAATAAATTCAAGTAAAAGAACGTAATCAGATAAGACAGATGCATATTTGCCGTGGGCTGTGTTACATAAAAATTTCGAAACATGTTTTTAATCGAATTAAATATTAATTCCAATCTTCGGCAAGAATAAAAATGCTAAACCAAAAGTTTTCCACTGTTACGCATTTCTTGAAAATGCATTACGTATTATATTTTCATATATAGTGAATAATTGTACTAAGTAATCCGATTTAAATTGTCTTGTATTACGGACTACTGCCTTATATTACAGACTACAGGAAAGAATTCCTGTTTCTCTGTGATATAAAATAAGATTCTAATTTTTCTATCTTAAGCTGCACAAGATATTATTATGGAACTACTCTAAAATTGAAAAAAAATTTGTTTTTTCATCAGTGGGCTACTTGGTTGTTTTTTTTATATATATTGTATATATACTACAAATAACCCATTGACGGTCGTTGATTGCAGGGTATTAATTGCCTCCCATTTGCGTATCATATGTTAAAAACCCCTGAAAACTCCGCTAAATGGCTTGACTTTCTATGAGATACTTACACACTCTATCACAATAACCATCGAGTCAACGTATTTCTGAAAGCAGTGACTGCAATTAATGCTAGCAGCGGATTCGAAACTGAACTTTCCTATATGCTAGCTGCTAGTATCAACACTGGGCTACTTGAAGAAATTTTCATGAAGGAATAAGAATTTTTCTGTGCGGTTTTTTTACTCACAAACTGTATTTTTCCTCGTGTTCTTTTAAATTCTCATACTTATTGATTTTAAAAAATATGTTTATTTATAAAAATATAAATTAAATTCTCACTGATTTTTAACTATTGAAAAAATTAATTTATCACACATAAAAGTAATTTAAAGGCTAAAATAATAAAAATAATTGCAATTGAGTATCCCACTAACTTATAGTTCAAAGTCCTTTCTTCGACCTTTTTTCCAGCACTTCCACGAAATTTAAGAGATTTTCAGCACACTGTCAGTATGTTAACATAAATACAGCGTGTATATGGTGTGTGGTTAAGATACAAAAATAATTCTATTGTAAATCAATTATTTAATCATTCTGGCTGTAATTAAATCTATTAATTAATTATATAACCCAACTCTTAACAAAGTTTAAAAAATGCAGCAATATTTTGTACAAACCTGATGTTTGTTTTTCCCACAGTTAGATTTTATTTCTTACAATCTCAAAACTAGAAGAATTCAGAATTC
This sequence comes from Caerostris darwini, assembly GCA_021605075.1. Lineage (NCBI taxonomy): Eukaryota > Metazoa > Arthropoda > Arachnida > Araneae > Araneidae > Caerostris > Caerostris darwini. The sequence continues at coordinate 1,688,533 of BPLQ01011087.1, read as the reverse complement.
ATTAAAGAATATATGCTACTTGAATTCAAATTTTAAAATTTTTGATTGTTCACGATATCCTTATTTTAATTTTTTTTTTATTTTGAAATTAATATTCCTTTATTATCTTAAAACAATCAAAGCTTAAATTTATAAAAAAATTATTTTTGAATTTTTTGCAGTATTCTCTTCCATAATAATTTAACATAATTCTGAGTATTTTTGAAAAGCTTATACAAAAGTATTACTATTAACATATTTATACTTCACATCATTTTGATTTTGAATTTTTAACTTCACGCGTGTATCGTAATAAATTCTAACCTTTAGAAAATTATATTGTATTAATACTGCTGTTACGCCCATCAAGATGTCTTACAAGAAAATAAGGTAAAATTTCTTAAAAGGAAAATTTAACATGTATTTTGAAAAGTACAGCAAGTAAATTTTCTTAAATATTCGTGTCAAGAAGTGGACATAATACATACATTTAAAATTCATATAGTAACTTAAATCAATGCATATCTCGATATGTAACTCAATGCATATCTAAAGAACAAGCAGAACATTACAAAACTATATGGCAATGAATGTCTCAGTGCATTTTTAAGAAGAACTAAACCTCCGTGTAAAAATTAACTAAAAATTTAACAGAAAAGGTAATTAAAGGCAATAAATAAAATAAATAAATAAATAAATTTAATTTAATTAATTAAAATTAAATCAGCATTTCTGGGGTGAAATTTAACAATTAATAACAATTAAAACCTCACAATAAAAGTTAATTGGGGATAGATCATAAAACAATTAAAGTTAAAACTGGAAACAATAAGGGGTCTATTGCACTTCACTTTAAGAATAACTTCAAATTAAACATAATTACTTTTAAATTTACTGTTAAAACAAAGTTTTATGAATTTTAATTTGTGATACAACTAGGTAAAAAAAAATGTGAAATGGTAGGTTTGACAAGCAAGTACTTTCTAGCTGGAGAGAAAACAAAGTGGGGAATCAAACCTGACCAGGAAAGAGCAGGTTCAATTCACTTTGTTTGCCACGAACTCCAAAATAAAATATATTCCATTTAAAAATTCCATTAAAATATATTCCATAGTCAGTCAAGTATACGAAAACTAACTTTCAAAACCCACTTTCCTTCACAAACTGAATCCCAAAACTCTTTTAAGTATAAACTTATGAAAAATATGATTCCCTAAACTGCATCGTTTTAATACCAAAGTGGAAACTCCTCAATGCATACCTTGCTAGTACCTGTTAAATAAAGCTAATTTCGATCGCATTGGCTAACCTCCACTCTCTTAATGCCAACGAAAAGCATATGCCAAGAAAAGATAAAAACAAACCTTCCAAGCGTCGGATCTAATATCGCCGGAATCTCTTAGTATCCCTTCATATGTGTCGGTGTAAAAGATTCTGAATCCATTTCTTTGGTCCTGCTGGTGATGAAAATCACCAGCTACACATACGGCTACTATAGGAAGCAATTCCTTACTTTGGTGATTATGCAGATTCCTTTCCAAGGATCGATATGAAATAGTCAATGGTGAGCAGCAGCGTTGAAAATCGCGCTTTTCTCCGTAATGGTTAGGGCCTTCCTGCATTGTTATTTTGCATTTTATTGATGAATTCTATTGAGGATTGACGTTGGAAAACCCAATTTCTGAGCAAATGCTCGCACAGAGATTGATTTCCAAAAAGGGGTGATGGGGGGTGGGATAAATGCATTGAGGGAAAGCGCATTTAACGGCGCCTGCACTGTTTAGATTGAGGGAAATTTCACATTTTTTTTCGCTTTTCCCCTCGCACATGCCGATTTCGCAGTTTCCCAGGGATAATTCGCCCCTCGAAATCATCTTCAGGATATTAGAGATTTCGCTAGAGAATATATGGCTGAGAATTATTTTTTTGTACTACT
>BPLQ01011087.1:1670610-1681618 GCA_021605075.1 Caerostris darwini | reverse complement strand
GGGGTTGAACTCAATGAATTATGCAGCCATCGCAACTCATGGATGGACCGCTAACACGAACCTTTTCCTTCGGTCGCTAAGTTTCAACTCGTTTTACTTACATTCCTTTTTTCTCTCCCTGGCCCTCACCCCCACAAACAGGATGTTTTCCGGGCATAGGGCGTTGACCTCCCCTAGCGGGGGAACATGGGTTTCGACGTAACAACATGGATGTTTGTTAGTGGTTTCGGAATCCATTTTAAACTGTACTTCCCGGTCTAATTAGCCCAATGAGTGCCAAAAATGACCGTTGAGCGACAAACTAAACCATTCTTGGAAGGCGTTCGTTCAAGATTGTGATGACAAATTTTGTGTCCAATAAAGTCCCTCTTTTTGTTTGCTACACCCTGGGAAACGCTGAAGCTGTTACATGTATACCGTTGCAGCTCTGAATAACCTCAAGTCACCGTTCCCGGCATTTGAAAACAACTATCTTTTTAAAAAACAATTTTTGAAGCTAATAGTCAAGATTTTATTACAGGAAATGATGTATTTAAAAATCCATTTTATTCTACCTTTGAAATATTATTTTTTATTTCTAACTTGTATTTATTCCGAAAATAGAATTGTATTCATATTTTTATCTTAATGCTTATAACTGCATTATTTTATGTTGGGTACATAATTAATCCCCTTTCTAGTTTATTTAGAGAACGCTTATTAATTTGATTATTTATTCGTTTCTTTTTAAAATAGTTTTAAAATAATTTAACCGTGATAAATTACTCTAATAATAGAATGAAAAATTCATGGTGCATTATTAATAAGTTTAAAATAAATATAATTGTTTATTTCTAAGCGTTACAAAACACTTTATTTTTACTAAATAAATTAACGTTATTTTTAAATTTCAATTCATTTAATTAATTTTTTCGTTATTTTCATTTAATTTTCTTTACGCAAAATCCTGAAACTAAATTACACATATAAGTGTAATTTCTGTTAATTAAAAGATTCAGTTATTAAAAGATTGATTATGCAAAGTGATAAACACTCTTTATAAATTAAATTTTTTATCTCTAAGCATATTCTTTCACTTAACTTCTTATAATCATCTTTTTATAATTCCTGAAATTTATCTTATTTAAATAAATAACTGATGTTTATTTAATTATAAAGTCATATAAAATGCTTTCATCATTTATTCATGTAAGATATTTAGACAATAACCAAATTAATTAGAATTTATAAAAAAATACATTAGCCATTTTTAACCAAAAAAAAAAATCCCAGACGCTATTTATTTGGCAGAAGATTATAACTTAATGTTTTACGAAATAGATAAATTATTAACAAAAATTATTTTAAAACATTCTTGCAATAAAATAATTAATTTTAAAATGTGGAAAAAAGCTTTTATATATTTAAAATCCTTATTAAAAAATTTAATGATTTAGATTTGCAAAGAATTTATACAATTTCGAAGAAAATTCTTCCTTATTTTGATAATATTTTGTAATTTGTAATCAGACACATTGTTATAATTTTAAAAGATATTATTTACATGTTTTGCTGATACTTTTTCATTTAAATATTAACATTTATTAACTTTTTTATTTTAAAAAGAAATTAAAAGAATCTATTAAATATTAATTTATTTCAATAACTTGATATTTCAATTAATATTTTATCTGCGTTTTTGAATATTATAAATGTAATTTAATTATAGAAAGGATGAGTTAATTTAATATAAACGTTTTTTAAGCTATTAAAAAGTTTTAAATTAATTATTTGTTATTATTGTAGTAGTTTTCTCATGAGCTAAATTCTACGTTATTTAATTAAAAATAAATATAAATACTTAGTTATTGTCTTATTGTAAAAATGTTATCCTAAATTTCAAATATTACTGCTTCTTCTATAATTTAAATGTATAATTTCAATTTTAAAAAGAAATTCAAAGAATAAATAAATAATAATTAATATTTTATCTGCGTTTTTGAATACTGTAAATGTAATTTAATCACTGAAAGGAATAGTTAATTTAATATAAACTAGCATTTTTTTAAGTTATTAAGAAAGTTTTAAGGTTTTATAAGTTAATTGCTTTATTATTGTAAATGCTTTTCCATGAGCTGAATTCTATGTTATTTAATTAGAAAATGATATATTCAGTTATTGCAGTATTGTAAAACATTTATCCTAAATTGCAAATATCACTGACTCATTTATAATTTAAATGTATATTTTTTATTTTAAAAAGAAATTTAAAGAGTAAATAATATTAATTTATTTCAGTAACTTAATACTTCAATTGATATTTTATCTGCGTTTTTGAATATTGTGTACAATTTAATCATAAAAAGGGCTGGTTAATTTAATATTAGCTAAAACTTACTAAGTTATTAGAAAGTTTTAAGGTTTTTAAGTTAATTATTTCATTATTGTAATAATTTTTCCATTGGCTGAATTCTACATTATTTAATTAGAAAAATACTTAGATAGTTATTGCGTATTGTAAACAATTTATCATAAGTTGCAAATATTAGGGCCTCGTGTACGACAAATCTAAACGACTGATATTAAAAACATAATTTTATTCAGGTTTAAAAGTTAGAAGATCCTTACAGATATCCATTTGCCTTTCAGAGAACTGAATAATTGAACAGAAATAACATACTATTTAAATACTCACTAATTCTTCGACAATTAGATACTCACTAATTCTTCGACAGTTAGACACTCGATCTCCTGACGACGAGCCTCGAACTTGCAATGTATATAAGGTCAGCAGTGGCATTGACCGTCATCACTTATTATAAAAACTGTTACTTATAATATTATCCTCTTCCAAAAATTTACGAATAGCTTGAACCACTTAACCAACAGAGATTCGCCCTCTGATAGCGTTTAAGGTTATTTTTTTCTTCGAATGGGCCATAGATTTTAATCCCAATATATGGTATTATTTCCTATTATTTTCAGTTAAGCATAAATCATAATGGACAAAAAAAGATTCTGAATTGAAAATTGCCATAACTTTAAATCTCAGAAAATTGTTTACGTAAAGGTTTGCCATAAGTTGTATAAATAGTGTAATTACGTTTTTTTTGCAGATTGAATTGCCTCTGTAAAATTGCAATTATTAAAAAAAATAATTATAATTGATTTAATCGCACTAATTATGAAAAACTGCTAGATATCTAGTTCCACTTAAGTATTAAGTTTTTGTTGATCCTTAGAATATCGGTTACTCCTTCGGGACTTAAACACGGACAAGAAATGTCTGGAAATGAATATCAACAGAGGAACTCGACCACATAGCTGAGTGGATGACAGCTTAGGAACGGATTACTTCCCTTGATCCATATTCAGCACTGGGTTCTTAGATATTTCACGCTTGGTGAAAATTGATAGTAGAAGACTAATTTATTAAGAATGTTATTATTATGTGGTGTTAATGTTATAAAGATTGAGAATTTTGAAATAAAAAGTCGAAAATTTCTTTTCATACGTTTTATTATGAGATTCAAAACATTCATTTAATATTATATAAGAAGTACAAATTTTAGTGATTTTGCTTTGATAATACTCTTCTAATTCCTTATAGATAAATCTATAAATATAAGGAACCTATGCTAAAAAATCTCAGAAATAGATGAAAGTACACAATTAATTTCTTCAGAAGTTTTTCAAAAGTCATCTGATATCAGTTGTTTCAAATCTAAAGTAATCGATCTTTGTTTAGAATCTGTATTATTATACACAGTTAAAACTAGTTTTAGATGGTCTGATACTTAAATATATAGAATAAATAAATTAACATTTTTAGAAACTTCTTATTTCATAACATAATTTTTCAGAGAAGAATAATAAGTCTTCTATCACAGTTCATCGTTTAATGTAAAATATTTATTTATTTATTTCTGTAAAAATATAATACGTAATAGAAATTGAATTATCTTTCATAATACATCTTTTCAATTCAGGTTTGGTTTGGTTTGGTTTGTCGCTCTATGGTCCTTTTGTGCACACTTTGGGATTAATTAGACCGGGACCTACAGTTTAAAGTGGATTCCGAACCACTAACAACCCTGCCACCCCCAGGATTCGAACATAACTCCTGTGGTACCAAAGGCCATAACGCTAGCCAATTGACCATCAGGCCACCTTCCAATTCATTCGAATGTATAATCATCTTAAAATAATCTCATTTTCTTCAAATATTATTTTGAAGCTGGCCATCTGATACATTCATTTGCCTTTGATAGAGAATTATAAAAAGGGTGCACTACAAAAAGCCTCCTACACGAAATGAAAGAAATATAAATGCTAACCTGGGGGCATTTCTCAGGTCAATTGGCTTACATTTGGGTTACAAATGAGAAAAATTGGAAAACTCACAGACAGCAAAGCTTGTTACGAAACCCCATTTGCACTATTTTGAGTAATGCAAGTTAAAATGACAGAAATCGAACTCAATCTTCGAGCTGCCTGATGGCTAATTGGCTAGCGTTATGGCCTTTGCTACCACAGGCTTCAGATTCGAAACCTGGAGTTGGCATGGATGTTTGTTAGGGATTTTGAATCCACGTTAGACTGTAGGTCCCTGTCTAATTAGCCCAATATGTACAAAAGAGCGACAAAAAAAACAAAAAAAAAACATAACCTTCTATCGGATTCTCGTCGATACTCTAACTGATCAGGGTAAGGTTGGGTCCTTTATAAAAATTTTCACGAAAGTTTGTTTTTAATACGATTTATTATTTAAGCAGAGATATCTCCTATGTATTTCTCGTTACAATGAATTGATATTAAGATTTCAGCATGCAAATAGAAATCCCAAACAAGTATATTAAACTCCAGTTTGATTTATGGTGCAGTGCGATGTGCAGTCCCTCTGTGTGTAACGAAATATTCCGATAACCATCGCAGCAGTAATGTTTCCGACTTGCAAAAGTGAGCTGAGGTGAGCTGTTATCCGCAATCTGTCGATACATCTATATCGCAACGTAGACTGCGATGCAAGGCAGACCTTTTTTTTTCTTTCGGTTCGGTGGGTTAGATCGTTACATTTTCGCCTCGGAATGGGCGACAGATCGTTATATTTCATCTCGATAAAACTGGTATCGTTCTGAGAATATTGATCCATTGAATTCTTAGTTTTCAGAAGAATGCACCATTGTTTTGAAACTTTATTCATTATTTGCGGAAGACACTTAGCTTACGTATTTCTTAAGCAAAGAAGGACGAGAGTGAGTGACATAATTAATTGTTAAGACATTGTTTAAGACTTAATAGTTTATATTACCTGTAGAATTCCATGGAAATGTTAATAAATATATATGACGTATAAATGTATAAATAAGTTGTATAAATGTCTGTAATACTGAGTGACCAAATTATATATCTGCATTGCTTTTTGTTTCTATGGAAAACTTTAGAATTGACACTTCTGATTTTTGGCAAATATTCTGGGATAGAGAATTTTCGTTAAAACTTTGAGTTAAATTTCTGTCTTCGCCAAAAAATGTGCCAAATTTGAAAGAATTACTTTATGAATATGAATAATTAGTACATAATAATATAATATAATTATTAATAATCATTATAAATTTATAATAATAACTTAATAATAATAAGACCTAACATTCTTTTTTATAAATATCAGAAGTTTTGAAAATTTATTTAAATCTATGTTACTATTTACAATAAGTAGTTGCAGATAATGAATTAAACTCATATCAATATATTTTTATAGAATTGTATATTAGATATCACTGTAATATGTTTCAAAAACAAGTTCGTATTTTATATATATGTAATCTAGTTTTAAAATAATTTTAAAGGAATCAATTTAATTAAAAAATCACTTCGAAGTATAATTAATGTTTTCACTGTTAAATTTACAGTAATACTTTTAGAAATAAAATATTTAGATATCCCTCATAATTTATATAATATTTTCAATTATATAATTGAAGTTGTTTTTTTTTACATAACGGAAACTAAACTCTGTGAAAAAAATGATATTAAATACGTTGATTACTTTCGTATTCAATTAATTTTTATGCATTTCTAAGTTAATCTCATTAAACTTTTCGATTTGAATTAATTGAAATCGCAATTCTTAAAGATATAATAGAACTTTTTTAATTAAGTGCATGCATTAAATTTCAGAATGTCATTTAATTAAATTGAATACACACTTTAAGAGTTATTTAAAATAATTAAATAAGTTCGAGAGGTTTGTTTAGTTGAAATCTAGTGATATAGCGTTAAATGATAATTTTTTTTTACTCAAATAGAAAAATTTCAATTATATAATTCTGATAATAAGTTATTTAATATAATTAGCTTTTTAATCGTCAGACACATATTTCTTTGAAAATAGTTTTAAAGAGTTAGTTATTTCTCTCAAGGAAAATGATTTAAATGTATCAAAGGAAAATTATCTGGGTTTTTCTTTCTCATATGAGAGAATTAAATAATTGGCAAATTTTAAATACGTTACTCTTTCAGATCAGATTGATAACATAGTAACTGACTTAATATTAATTAAAACCAACTGTCTATTTTAAGTATTTAACAGCTTAATGGGAATTCTTTTCTTCTCGTAGATTTTAGGTGATAGCTTTTAACAATCCTGAGATTAGTTTTTATTTCAAGTGATTATTTAAGTCTAATGTTCATTTATTCTTTTAACATTCATAAAATTTTAAATGATGTAATTGAATGTAAAGAATTATTTGCCAAACGTTAAATAAACTATTTTGGTAAATTTCTTAAAACTGATATTTAAATTGAGGGTCGTTATTTGTTCAGTAGCATCTTTCAAATTTCATAGGAAGTATTTTTTATTCTGTTTTTCTAACATTCGAACAAAGAAATATATAATATAAATATAAAATGTAGCAGTAGTATGTTCAGTAGTACCTTTCAAATTTCATAGGAAGTATTTTTTTATTCTGTTTCCCTGACATTCGAACAAAAAAATATATAATATAAATATAAAATATAACAATAGTATGTTTAGTAGCACCTTCAAATTTCATATTAAGTATTTTTTATTCTGTTTTCCTGAAATTCGAACAAAGAAATCTATAATATAAATAAATTATACATATTTGTGTGTATTTCTTTATACTTAATTTAAGTTAGATGCATTACAAATTCGTTAAGGGGGTTGGGTTTTCCAATTAAATTTGCTTTACTACAACAAAAATGAATCTATTGAATAATTAACAAATTGTCTTTATAATTGATTTGATTATTGATTATATAAGATTTTGATTTGTGTAGATAAACTTGCCACTTGCCATAAGGTATAACATTTTTAGGTCTCTTAAACCTTTGTGCATACAAATACACTGATTAGTCTAATTATTATTCTCTTGAAAACTGCAATTTCTATCATATTGTGAAAAATCAAATATGTTTGGAAAATAATCTTATAATCTTAATGTTAAATTTCTAAACTTTCCGATAATTGATGGAATTTGTCTATTTAAATAATAATTAAATTAATTTAGATGGTTGGGGATCTTTTGACAAGAATAAAAATGTATGCTAGCAATCTTTTGATGATGTGGTATTCCTTTATGTATAATCATTAATTTTTTAAACCTCCAAAATAATATACTGTTGGAGATGTTTTTTATTCTATGAAAATATTCAAATTATTATCGAAGAGACATTTTTTTTCTTATAAATCGACTTATAGAAAAGTACTAAAGTTTTGTTTTTCTGCTCTACATTAATACTTTTTATTAAATACTTTTTCAAACCTTACACATTTTTTGATAAAGTCAAGAAGTTAGCTGAGAATTTAAATGACAATTTTCTAATCAAGGTCACTTGATAAAATTCAAGAGAAGAAATTATAACGCTTCCAATATAAATAATATGCAGTATGTGTAATAATTTGAAGTCACAGTATATAGTATAAAGTTCACTAAGAACACTCTTTCTATCTATCAATCTAACTTATCCATCTATTCTATCTATCAACCACCCAACCAATCAATCAATCAAGTGGAATATTATCATAATTCGTATTCATGACTTACTTTAAATGTCAAAGTAAACTTCTTATATTCCATTCATTTTTTTTTAATAATGAATTGCTATGTTTATTTTATTTTATATTAATAATATACGTTTGTCACTAAAACAAGTTGTAATTCTTTTATATTTTACCTATTCGTAGAAACAAATTGATCTGAAGAATCGAATCGCTTGAAATCGAATTTCCAACTTCTGTATAAAATTCAAGCATTTTGTTTTATAATAAATTTCTGATATCGTATATCTCACAAAGAACTCTAATGTTGTTTTATTCAAATGTGGGGCCATTTGACGCGATGTCATTAGCCACTAGGTCAGCGTCAAATTCAGCGTTATTCAGTGCATTAGGAACGGTTTTCTACGTTACATTCGCATTTTGCTACAGCAATTTAGGAATAGCACCCTCATCAGCGACATCTGAAAGGTGTTCTCACTCTCCTAAAGCCCAACGAAATATTTTCCATCCTACAGATTTATCTTGTCATCCCCAGTTGTCCTCCCCAGGAAAGTTTTCAATTCAGTATCAATTGTCAAATTTTAAACTAGGTTCCCTGTGTTCGAAAACACAATCCATTATCTAAAAGACTATTCCAATTCAAACTACTTTAATGGAACATACAAATTAACAGTGTAATTGTGGAGGATGCCTCTTAATCAATTAAATCAGTGTAACATATTCTATTCTAATCTAAGAATTTGTTAAATGTCATATTTGTTAAATATTATAAAGGTCTTACTTATATACTTCAAAATATATTCAAAGTTTTAACCTTATACTTCAAAGTTTTAACCTTACCTATAAGCTATTCCTTTTTAACTTTGACTTCGTAATATAAAGTACAGTTGAGGAAGTACAATTTACGCTAGCTTAACTATACTTTAGTCCTCGAAAATACTTCAAGATACTTAAAAAACAATTTGCTTAATGCAGCTTCTTTTTCTTTTTAATAAACTCTATGAAATTTAGATCTTGAGAATGAAATGGATATAGAAGAGCAAAAAAATATCACTTAAATAATTGTTTTTATGTATTGGCATTGTTCAGCTCAAAAATACAGATATTAGAGAATATAATATTCAACTTCTGTCATTTTACTGAATAATGCATAAATTCCATCCCAGGCAGTTATTGTTTATTGCAATGTATATATTGCAATAAATTTTTGAGACATATTCAATGAAATATGCAGTTCCGATTTTTTTCTTCACACTCCTTCACATCAATGGAAAAATCGCATCAATAAGTCAATATAAATATTTTCAATACTTGAAATTTATTGCACCAGCAGCTTCCAATGAAAGAAAATCATAATCATTTCACAAGAAACATTCTTTTTCAAGCAAATAGCGCACTTTTTCTCTTTCTGAAAACAATATACGTCACTTGCAAAAACTAAAACTCTTCCAACTAGTCTGCTCTCCTAGTCAACGCCAGAGCTTAGTCCTAGCTGAATTTAATGCGACGGCAAGAGTTTATTTCTTTGACCAACAGGCGTTATCTGACTGTCCCAGGAAAGAGCCAGCCCCAGAAAGACACAACAGTACGTAATCCCGACCTCGAACACATAAATATGACACAAAAACGGCCATAGCTGACAAGAATACCTTCTCTTCTATGACATAGTAATAGTATACGAAGGAGGAAATTCCTTATAATAAGAACCTGGTTTTTTTTCTTATGAGATTTTCGGTTTCAGGAAAATTGTGGATTTTCTTAGCGAGTGGAAGCTATATTTCCTCACATCAGTGGTATATAATGTGATGAAAAGGTCAACAACATGCAGAGAATATTAGCTAAGGCGGTTTCTTGGCTCAAATATTGAATTAGAGTTAATTATTTTGGAATGTGTCAAATCAATATGCAACACACTATTTTAGAAAAACGCTTTTTTTTTTCTTTATTTTAATCATATTTGATGCGATTCTTCTGATAAGTATTAATAAAAATTAAGTACTTTTTTGTGAAAATTAAAACTAATTTCTCAATGGTTGTTTTAACTTGTATTGAAGAGCATTGCTTCATTATTTTTCATCATGGAATAGGTCTAGACAGGTGAATAGCATGTTAGATTTCCTAACTGAGCAGACTCGGTTCAAAATGGGACAGACGAAAGGAAAATTTTCTTATCTGTCTACTGTTTTGAAATGTGTTCAAAATGCTATATAACACACTATTTATGTAAAATATTTATTTAAAATCATATAAGTAGAAATTCCTTACCTATATATTTCAAACCTTACCTATACGTCATTCCTTTTTAACTTTAACTTCGTAATATAAAATACAGTTGAGGAAGTATAATTTACGCCAGCTTAATTATGCTTTAGTCCACGAAATTACAACAAGATACTTAAAAAACAATTTGCTTAATGCAGCTTCTTTTTTTCTTGAGATAATTTTTTAATAAACTCTTATAAAATTTCAATCTTGAGAAGGAAATTGATATAAAAGGCCGAAAAAATATCCCTCAATAATAATTTGTATGTATTGTTATAGTTCAGCCTAAAAATATAAATATTAGAGAATATAATATTCAACTTCCGTCATTTTACTGAAACATGCATAAATTCCATCACAGACAGTTATTGTTTATTACAATGTATATATAGCAATGAAGTTTTCAGACATATTCAATGAAATATGCAGTTCCGATTTTTTTTTTCACACTCCTTCACATCAATGGAAAAATCTCATCAATAAGTCAATATAAATATTTTCAATACTCTGAAATTTAATGCACCAGAACAGCAACTTCCAATGAAAGAACATCATAATCATTTCAAGAAACAGTAGTATGTTCAGAACGTTATATAAATTCGTATAAAAATGAATTACTCTTTTTGTGGAAATTAAAACTAATTTCTCAAAAGTTATTTTAACTTGTATCGAAGATCATAGTTTCATTATTTTTCATCACGGAACTGGACTAGACAGGTGAATAGCATGTTAAATTTCCAACAT